>VWZW01002930.1:967438-1078017 GCA_013397115.1 Edolisoma coerulescens | reverse complement strand
GGGCGGAGGGGGGCGCTTGGGCCCCGAGCGGTGCCACGTGGGTGAGGGTCGGGGTGCGGGGCCGCTGCCCTTCCGACCGCCTTCTCCTTGCTTGGCGTTTCTTCCAGACGCGTGTCTGCCTCTTAGCTGTTCCCACGTGCCTCCCCCATGGCAGCGATCTATTCCGGGATTTACCTGAAGCTGAAAAGCGCCAAGACTTCTTGGGAGGACAAACTCAAACTAGCCCGGTTCGCGTGGATTTCTCACCAGTGCGTCCTGCCTAATAAGGAGCAAGTGAGTGCTTTTTCGTGGTGAACAGTGATGAAAGAAGAAAATACCGATGGCGGATTGCTGCTGTGGATGAATCAATTCTTAAAATCCAGACCTAGCTTTTAGCTAGCTGTAAATATAGCGCTGATCTAGGATTGTGATCAGCTCTTGATTTCTTTGTCGTTACATGAAATGTTTTTATAACAATATATTGCAGGTAGCTTTAGCACAAAGACCTGCATTAGTGCAGGAGGGAAGAAACTTTCTTGTAGAGAGGGTGGTGCCTGTGTTCTGTCTCTCAGAGAGATGAGAAATCAGTCTTCAGAGCTGTCATTGCCATTGGTATTATGTCCAATACAGGACGCTCCGAAGTTGGATGCTTTCGGTCATAGTTAAAACCAGGAACTTCAGGGTGGGAGGACTGACTAGCCATGTGTGTGTTCTCTGGTGCTCAGAACTTGTGCATGAGCAAAGAGCACACAGTGGATTCATGGACTGCTGCTTGGAAGGTGATTTGGTTTTCTCTTCACGAAACCTACCCTGTCTCCTAAGTCTTTTGTTTTGACCCTGTTTCCTGAAGGTTTGCAGTGTTTCCCTAGGTTATGGGTGTCTTGTCCTATTCCTCCATCTAGGGTTTGCACATCTGAGATCTGTTTTGGGTTCTTGTTATTTCAGTTACTTAGAATATTAAATTTAGCCATACACTATAACTTCGGTTTTAAAACAGTAATTAGTAAATTTTGACCTTTTCCAGTTTGCACCCATCTAAATTCCTAGGCCTGAATTTGTAGATAGTGAATTTAAACATATGAAGAGAAGGATGTGAGTGGAATAGCAACTGTCAGAAAGTGAAAACCAGCTGATTCTCTGATTTAAAAGACTGCATTTGCTAACCAGTATCAATTGTTAAAAATAGAATGTTGTCAGGCTTTGTGTGTTCATTCCTGAAAGCTGTTTTGGGATGGTATATTTGAGCACAGGGGCAACATTAGCTACAGAGTGTAAGCTCTTAGGAATTGAAACTTTCGGGGGCTTCTCTGCTCACTCAGAATCTGTTCTGCTTGGATGTAGCGCAGTTCTCAAGGCACAAACGCTGTAACTGTGAAGAGGTACTCCCTTTGTCCTGGTTTTGCTTTGGGGTTATTAAAGATTTCTTGTTTTCTCTTCTGTTAACAGGTTTTACTTGATTGGGTAAGCCATGCATTGGTTTCAAACTACAACAAGAAACTTGAACTGGAGGATGAAGTTGTTGAAAAACTCTGGGCATATCTCGACAATGTTATCCATAGTAAAAGACTACAAGATCTCTTAAAGAGTGGGAAGACAGTTGGTCTTAGTTTTTCAATTGCACAGGTAACTATAATTGTGGATATCTGGTGAAATTCTGGATAGCAATATGTATCTTTTACAGTACTTGACTCTTCCTCACAGTGTCAGATGTTACATGAAATATATATTAATCTGATAGCTTGCAGGACGTATACTCAAAGTTTCTCTATTTCTGTCCTGCAATACATTTTGTATTTGTGCAGCACTAGGGTTAAAAATAGCAGAATTAGTGAATGGCTTCAAAGGCAGTGAAAATGACTGGGAAAATGACTCTTTTAGTTTTGATCAGATTGAAGGGAAGCAAGAAAAGATTGTCTTTACGTGCAGAAATTGAACTGTGAGGTATGGAGACTTGGATGAAATCTGTGCTGCAGAGATGTTACGCAGAAAGCGTGCCAAATTTAAACATGGTCTGTGTATGAAAACCTGTCTGGATGAAGATTAGGTAAGAGGTACAGGACAGGGTACCCTGAACGGCAAGGACAGAGGTGGTAGAGGGTCCAGTGGAAAGGATTCAAGGGTCTGTTTTAGTCCAGCAGTCTTCCAGCTGAGGAGATGACCCATCCACAATAAAGTGTAAGGAGACAGGTGAGGTTTTTAACACAATAGAGGCAGATTTGTAAATCATTACTGAATTTGTTTGCAGACATTATCTGAAAGTGAGAAAAGGGAGCAAATGAAAAGTGAATTGAAGGAGAAAACAGTAGAGAAATCCACACAAAGTTTGAGAAAAGGAAGAGAAATGCAACATTATTTCTCTAGAAATATGTATCCCTCAAAGAGAAAAGAGAACAGTCGTTCACATTCCAGATATCAGCACCAGAAACTGTCTCATTTTCAAATATAAAGATGACATTTAGTCATGGACATTCTTATTAAATAAGCTCCCTGTATCAGAGCAGGGATGTGTGTTGTGTATGGGTTTGTTGTTGTTTGGAGCATGATTTTGGGGACCATTCAAGAAGGGAAGAAATTTACCCCTACTCCATTTCTGCAGGATGAACTATTAGGATCAAGTATGGATAGTCTTACGCTGTTGCCAGTAGCGCACATGAGGCCTTCCTCACTCATCTGATGCTGCAAACAAATGCAAGGCCAGTGAAGCTTCTGGTTTCAGACCTATGATGTGAGAGGCCCAACAGCAGCTGTTGGCTGTTGTCTCCCCTCTTGCAACCACAGCTCACAGAAGGTGTTGTTGGTTCAGTATGATGGGCTTTATCTTTGTGTGCTAAATTGATTGGTTTTTGGGGTTTGTTTTTGTTCTTTTCTCCTCATCTTCAGGTCATAAACAAAAGGTTATCAGAGGCCTGTTCTGAAAAAACACAGCAGAACATTGGCACGGTGCTGAGCTGCTCCAGTGGCATCCTTTCTACTCCTTCGCTGTCCATCATTTACACAGCAAAGTGTGAGCTTTTGGTTGATCTCCTCAGCAAGCTGTCCAAGCTGGCGTGTCAGCAGCTGGCTTCTGATGATGCTGTGGGCTCCCAGTTGTTCAGCGTCCTCCAGCTTACCTTTTCTCAGTACCTCCTGATCCAGAGGCAGCAAACCAATCCAAACCGTGTGTTTGGGCAAGTGACAAATCACTTGCTCCAGCCGTGTTTGCTTCTGAGGCACTTGCTGACTGTGAGGAGCTGGACACAAGCAGATGATAACCACGTGCGTCAGCACCTGAGCCGGGAAATACGAAACCAAATAGAAACTTTGCTGCAGGCTGGGTTATTTCAGCCTGAGCTTTTCTCATCCTACAAAGAAGAGCTGCTGCCAGAACAGGCACCCCAGGAGAAGAAGAAAGGAGCTTTGAAAACTCTTTTGCTACCAGTCAACACAGTGCAGACCAAGCTGGGCAGTGACTTGTGTGAACCTACCCTCCATGGAGCGGTTGTGGCTGGTTCAGTGTCTCTGCTATATAAGCTCTTCCTGGACTCGTACTGTAAGGCAGAAAACCACCTTGTGTGTTTCCACATGCTCAGCAGGCTTTTTGGCTGTCTCAGGCTTTCTGACATACAACAGGTGGGGAGGAGGGATACGCTCTCCCCTGTGGACTGGAGCACGGAGCTGCTTGCCTTGGAACAGCTTCTAAACTTGGTGCTCAGCAATGATATCTATAATGTCGCCAGTGACCGCATCCGGCACAAGGAGGTGCAGTTTGGGTTTTACCGGAAGCTAGCACAGGTGCTGCTGACGCACTCCCAGGCTTCCATCCCTGCTTGGTTCAGGTGTCTCAAACTCTTGATGTCATTAAACCACCTTATAGTAGAGCCAGACCTGGATGACTTGGTGTCATCGGCTTGGATTGATGCCGAGGCCTCTGAGCCGCGTACGAAGAAGCCGCAGGAGAGTCTCATCAACACCATATTCCAGACTTACTCCAAGCTGAGGCAGTTCCCACGGCTCTTTGAAGAGGTGCTGACAGTCATTTGCCGGCCAGCTGTTGATGAACTGAGGCCGCCCGTCTTCTCTGCTGGCCTGACAGTAAAGCTTCGTGAGTGCCTCCTTGAACTGCCACCCAACCAGATTCTGGACATTCTGTGTCTCTTTGTGGAAAAATGCCAGACCCTTGTCATTCCAGCTGTTGAAGGGTCAATTGACATGGCCTTGAAGCTGATGTCAGTGTGCTCAGTTCTGCATGCTTTTCTGTTCAACATGAGGAGCCTGGATGATGTCACTCCTTCTCCTGTGGTGCTTCGCACTCAGCGTTTGATGGCAAACATACAGAAGGGAATAACTCAGCCACTGATGGAGCTGCTGCAGGCTCCTAGGAGAGAGGAAGAAAAGTCAGAGCTTTGGTTAAGAAAGGCCTGTGATGCTGCTCTCCTCCTTGTTTACACTTGGGTGGAGGTAGACACTCTGTTTGGTGTTAGCTGCAGTAAATATGTGTCTCCAACAGCTGAAATTGCTGTTTCTGAACCTGCTGCAAGGCACTGGGGCATTTCAGCTTTCCTGCCTGGTGTGAAGGAGCAGTGTTGGGGGAGAGTTATGGAACTTGTAAATAGTTTTGCCTCCATTAGTAAATACTGCTTAGAACTGCTTACACTTCAGAAAATGAAGATGATGTTAATGCAGACTGAAGCTGACCTACAGGCCTTGCAGCATGCTGCAGCTTTCATCCTGGAGTCTGGAAGATCCACCATGAGCAGAGGAGAATCTGAACCGTGGGATGGAGATATCAGTGCGATAACTGAGCTTAGCTACCCCACAGCACACTGGCACCTCGTCATGTCCAACTTGACCATCCTGTTGCCGTATATTTCCTTAAAAGATGTAGAGTACATTGCAAATGTGCTTCTAGAGACGTTGATGTTGGCCAAAGCTCAGGAAGCTGCCACGGAGCAGGAGCCTTCCATCAGCATTGGAAAGATATCCCTTGGTTTGATCCACAGCTCTCTTCTACCAGAAATGAAGGTTCTGCACTGTGCTTTTCTGACCCATCTTATTCATCAATTTGCTATGGTGCTGCCCACTTCTACCAGGGATTCAGTAGATCTGCCACTTCAGCAGCTGTCTATGAGTAATATTCCTTGGCATGAAGAAGTTCTGGCTCCTTGCAAAACTCTTGACCCGTTGGAAGTACCATCAGAAAACAAACTGCAGAAGGATGAGCTGAGCTTGTCTTGGAAAACACTGGGGAAAGTTGCCCAGTGTATAGTATTGTTAGCAAAAAATGGCTGCCCTGTCATCCTGAAAGAACGTCAGCTGCAAAGATGCCTGGCTTTGCTAGAAATTGTTTCTCTTCTGAAATTAGACAGTTTTCTTCCCTCTGACTGTACTCGGTGTTTCCTGGTGCTGCTGTCCCTGCTAGTTAATACCAGGGCTAGTGTCTCTTGCAGCAAGTTGTTATTGATGAAGGTTTTAAGTACTTGCCTCCACCTCCTGAGGTGCCTGCAAGCTGGCAGGAATGCAAACTCAGTTTTTAAGGTGTTACATGCCAGTGATGTTCTTGAGGCTGTCATGACCTCCCAGCTTACAGCTAGCAAATTCTTCACTGATGTCTTGACTGTTCCTGTTTGGGCACAATATGTCCAGGAAGTCCAAGAGTTTTTGGAAAACTTTCTTCAGATGATTATTGAAAGAAGACAAAGTGTGAAGCTCAACTTGGAAAAGTTCATGTCTTTCCTGGTGAGCTGCAGGCCAGACACAGGTGCAGCCAAAAGCAAAGACTGGAAAAACTGGAATGCCGCAGCTGAGCAGTTACTGCTCACAGCGTTCACCACACTCTGTCACGTCATCACACTGCACCTCCAGCAGCTGCCAGAAAAGAAGCTGCATTCTGTGGATGTGCTCTCTGCTGTGTTGGAACCAGTAGTTCTGCAGATGGTCAGAACTGTTGAACACGGTCTTCAGAGTAACACCCCAAACCAGCTTTTGCCTGTAGCATTCATACCATCTGTCACTACTCTCCTCAAAGCAGATCTGAGCCATCCTGTCAAGAAGGACTGGCAGAAGGAGCCCGGTGGGTTTTTGGAGTGGCCCCGTATTAAACTGTACCAAGAGTTTTACTCTCAGATACTGAAAGAGCTGCCCCGTGCAGGGAGTAATCTGCAGTTCCTTCAGCCTGCATTGCAGTTCGTGACCGTCTTCTGCTCCGTGCCAGAGCTGTATCCTGGAAAAGAAACTGCAGTCATGGTTGTTTTTGCTATAAAAAAGCTTCTCTCTGGTATGAAAACTCTCTTTCTCCTCCTCCTTTGCTAATTTTGTGAGTTAAAAGCCATTTAGCAAAGCATACAGCTTCTTTAAAAGTCTGTATCTGTTCACTTGTGTTAAAACAGCAGGCTATCTTTTTTTAAATGCGTAACAGGAAAATTTTCAAGGAGGCAATATTGTGGTACCTTGACCACAGCCACCATCTAATTTGGTAATGATCTTCTGATGGATGTTAACATCTTAATAAGTTAAGGTCCTGAGTTACTCATCCCTGGTAGAACATTTTGAAAGTAACTGGAACATGGTAATACTTCTGGATGTAGTGCTGAAGTGCAGTATCCTGCTTGTGTAATTGGTATAGTAGGCACCACTGAGGCAGCTGATTTGCTCCAGGTCAGATCTTACAGTAAAATACTCAGCTGCTTTTGTATCTGGTAGGTGAGTTTATAGAACAGTGGGAGTTACCTAACTGTTAAGGATGCTGAACACCATGTGATAGTTCTGATAAATTCTGTGGGATATTGGGAGGTTGGTTTCTTTATCCTCATCAAATAAAGAGCCAGGGCTGGAGATTACATGAAAAACCTCTGCTGCCAGCTGTGGGACCTAATGGCTCCTTTATATTGTCTCATTCAGAAAGAGAGATGAGCACAGCACAGGTGTAGCTGTTCTCTTTGACTTCTTCAAACTGTTGGAATTTCTCAAACTTATTACTGGCATGCTCTAGTGCAGTGGTCTCCAAACATTTTTGATTGCACATACCTATCATTAAAAAAAACCTAAAAAATTGAACGCGCAGCCTGAATATAATTTACTTTTAGATTATACATGTGCTACTCCACTATGTACATTACAAAGCATACATGCGGAAAATGTTTAAAAAGCGTGAGATAAGGATGAAATAAACACTATTTAAAGTATTTTTTAATATTTATTAAAGATATTTTACTTATAATTCCCACACCCCAATGGGTTGTCCTGTGCACACCCTGTGGTGTGCACACCCTGCTCTGGAGCCTACTGTTCAAGTGAACTACAGTTGTGATCTCAGTGTTTGTATTGCCATTAAGTAGTCATAAAAAAAGCTTTATGCTTTTGTGATTGGTGATCGATCTCTGGCCACTATTTGTAGAAAAGAGCTGTGGCTTCTTTAGCCTGCTCCCTTGTCTTGTGCAGCTGCTTTGGCGTAGTCTTCCTGTGTTATTGAAGACTTTTTATTGGTAAGATGACTGCTCCGCAAACCTGAGGGTAGGATATATTTGAGATCATCAAGTCATTGCACTAGTGTGGAGAGAGTTAAACAGAAAGTATTGAGCCCTCTATGTATTTGAGTGTTAAAAAGGTACTCACAGAGTTGTTTTATTTTCAGTTTGCCCTATTCTTACCTGTGGAAGTCCTTGTCTGGGGAATTGATTGCTTTTGTCTCTTGGATATGCAGGTCCTGCAATTACAACCCAGGTGATCCAAAGTATGGAGATGGAGCTGACAGAGGTGCTTGTCCAGGTGCTGGGAAACTGCTCTCCTGAGGAGTTTTATGCTGTAATGAGGCTGGTGCTGCAGGGACTGGAAGTGAGGAATGTTTGGCAGCAGAAGGCTAAAGTAAGGCATGAGCTTAATGTCTTGTCAACTTCCTTCTACAGTCTGCTGTATCTTGAAAAAAGGTTGTTGGCTGAATGACATTTGTTAAATATTTTTTTCTTCTTCCTGCTTTATGTTCAGTGATCAGGTCAAATTTATTTACATGGATAAGGGCTTGGTGACTGTGCATGTTCTGTATATAAATTGAGAGGTGGAAAAATCGTAGAAACCTACTCAAAAAACTTTCTGTCCCACTTAAGGGCTCAGCAGTCTCGATTCCACGTGTTGTCAACAGAAATCACACAGCTGTGGTGTTACAGGCCATGCTGAAAGCTCTTTCCCACTTGCTGCTCAGAGGTCTTGCACAGCAGACACCAGCAGTCAGTGTTTGTCTGTGGCTCTTTTTTACAAGGAAAAGGCACTTTTAGAAATGCTAGTATATTTAAGTAAAACCAAAACTGCACCTGTGCTTTTGGTACTTGTTGCTCTAAAGACTACTCAGCAATAACCAGATACTACTCAGTATCTTTTTAAATTCTGTGCCTTTCTCCAGAGCAGCTTAAGCACCAAAGGTGATGTATGGAACACTTTTGGCAAAAAAAGTCAGCTGTATGCTCCACAGAAAGCCTAGTGACTTGGGGATGACACTTGGATTAAACTTGCGGGGTTATCCAGCCCTGTCTTGTTTGTCAGAAAGAGACATGGATGTGCTGCATCAATTCTTGATGCATCTTTTTGAAAGTGTGTCTTGAATTCCTGAACTGCACAGATAATTCCTGCCACCTGAATGTAGCTTGCAATATGCTTCTTTTATTAGTCTGTATAAACAACTAGCAAGTAAAAAAAAACCCTGCTGCCAAAAGCAGCATTCTTAATTACTGCATTGCCTCTGCTTCTTCTGTTATCTAGTAGCAGTTGTATGAGAAGGCTTTCCTTTCTTAAAAGTCATGTAAGCCTTTTTGTACAGTAAGTTGATTGTGAAACAAATGTGGCATGAAGTACATTTGGGTCAGTGCTGCTCAGTGTACTGAATTCTGTTGAGCTGCCGCTTGCTTCACAATTTCCAAAGAGAGGTATTGGTGGGAGGCCTTTCATGTGTTAAGGCTCTTGTAATGTTCAAAAGTGCCACTGGCCTTGAAAGAGCTCTTCTGTACTTGAAAGGAGCCAGTGTGCCATGTACCCCTGACTGATGATCCGTCTGCTTTCTGCAGGAAGTATTGTCAGCTGTTACGCTAACCAAATTGTTGCTCAGCTGCCCATTAAGTGGAGACAAAGAGAAAGCTTTCTGGTTTGCCAGCCCACAGATAATCACAGCTTTAGCTGTAAGTATCTCTTTATTGAAACTTCATTACCTACCCCTCCTATTTGTTAGAGTCTCTGGCGGTTACATCTAAGGTGCACGGGGGCACACAGGAACAAAAACTAAACAAATCGATGCCAGATTCATCTGAACATTTTTGTCTAGACCCTTTTTCTCCTCCTTCCTCAAGTAAATCTCCTCCTGTGAGTGTAGTGTGCAGGTCATCCATTTCTTATACACAGTAATTTTATGGAACTACACCATGTAATATGGAGAAACTTGTTTGACTTGCAGAGTAGAGAGTCTGTCTCCTGTCCTTCCTTCTGTCTAAAGGAAAAGATAACTGCCAGCCATGGGTTGCAGCAGAAGCCAACAGCAACAAAACAAAAAGAAAAAAGTGCTTATATAAAAAAGTAATTATATAAATTCACTGAATTATGAACGGGAACCTTAACTGCAACTAATCAAACCCAAGTTTCCTGTCCTTCGTTTGTACAGCATATAAACCTAGTGATGTAGGTTTTTCTTCTCTTGGGATGATATCTCTTGGCAAGAATTTATGAGAGATTGTTCTGCGGTGCCTGGGAATCATAAGCTTGTAGTTTCTGCCCTTTTTGATAGGTCTGCATGCTTGTGAAGGAGTGAACTGCATCACTGCATTCGTGTGAAGAGGTGCAAAGAGGTGCTGGTTTTCAAGGGTCTGGGGAATAGTTGCCATTCCAGTTATGCTCACAACAGTGTTTGTTTGAAGTGCATCATATGTATCCTCACCCAGGGCACAATTGCATGAAAATGGCTCAGGTGCAGGAGTCTCCCTGCCAGCTAGCACAGGTCTAGTTCCATTGATTCCAGTCAGAGCATTAGGGTTCTCTGGTGTTCCAACTCTAATGATAGGTGGCTAATGCATTTCTCCTTGTCGGTTTCCTGTCTTGTAGCTGCAAACCAAAGAGGCCTGTCAGGACCAGTCACTGATTTCCATCATAGTTGTACCTATTCTAGAGACTGTAGCAGCTTTGCTAAGGCAAGGAGAAGGGGTTCTCGTGAATCCACATCACGTATCGTTGGCATTCAGCATTCTCCTAACAGTCCCTCTGGATCATCTGAAGACAGAAGACTATCGTGGTGTCTTCCTGGGGGTCCATGAAGTGCTCTTCTCTATTGTGCAGTGTCATCCGAAGGTATATCTGTGCGGGGGTGGGAGGAGGGGAAAAAGGTAGAAAGAGCAAAACAGCAGTGATAGAATATTTTTTAGTATGGTTTTGAAATATTTTGTCTTGTTAGTATGAAAATGTGTTTTACTGCTTGTCATTTAAAAGGCTGGGAACCTCAAAATTACATAATTTCAGTTGCTCTCCTGCTTTGCTTGTGCCTGCATTGTTGTTCTTTGACAGTGGATTGCTTATGAACATCTGATGCTAGGTTAGGAAAAAATGTTTCCTTCTTCTATGATTTCTAGAAGCACAAATGGCTCAGGATGCAGAATGAAAATATAGTTTCTACCCTCTCCGCTCCCTTTACTATGTCATCTCAGATGTTTTTATTTCGTGTCTTATTCAGGTGCTATTGAAAGCAGCACCATCTTTTCTGAGCAGTTTCCATCGTCTGGTTGCTTCTGTCATGCATGAAGGACGTCAGAAAGGAGACAGAGGTACCATATCTTTTTCACCTTTGCATTGTATATATGCACTGTATTTTATATACTCTAGAAGAGGAGATGCTGAACAGGGCAAATTCCTTAAAACATAGCTGTGACATTGAAACTGTCAGCCCTGTCTGTCCTTTATGTAAAATAGGGGATGAGCTTTGTGGTGTTGTGGGCTTGGGAGCATAACTGGGACTCCTGTGGAGCTGCATGCCGAGATAGCATTGCTTTTGGTGAATAAGTTATTCTTCACTGACTGGCTGGCAAGTAGACAGGAACCAGTAAGGCTTGCTGTGCCCAATTTCTGCTCTTCCTATCAACCCCTGTGTCTGGAAGCATGGTGGCTGCAAGCTCCAGTGATGCACGCTAATATGTGTGAGTTATAATCCCAAATCAATGCTGCTAAATGGAATTTTTTGAGACTGGAACTATGTTTACTATGGAGCTGAGTTGTCACCATTCTATGCTAAGTATAAAGCCAGAACTCTGTACATATCCGAAGCATCAGTTGGGATTAGATGATATATCTGTATGGTCAAGGATTTGGAGTAAGTGTAATTAAATATCCTAAGAGGAACTGGAAAAAACAGACTTCTTACTGGAAGTTATTAAAGAATTTACATTGTCAAAGTAGACAAGTCAAAGATGTCCACAATGATTAAGATGCTCAGGACACAAATACCCTCTCATTAATAGTGATGAGTTTTGAGACAAGTTGACTGCATGGCCTGAAACTGATTGTATCCCAGCTTTCTGCTGATGTCCCACAGCCTGTGCCATGTTCAGATTTGTCTCAGCTGATATGTTGCCCACGGCTGTGGGCAAATCTAAGTGTATGTATTCATTGTAGAGGAATACATCAGCTGAGGCTCAGTGATGGAGGGAAAGGTATGTTAAACTGGTGCCAGACTTGGAGAATTTTCTTGCTTCTGCAGTATGTTTCCATACGGCAAGGGTCACAGGAAGCTTACAGGTACATGGCATCCTCAAGTTGAAAATGACGCTGTTTATCTTTGCTGGATTGTTCTGGCTTTGTAACAGATAACATGAAAGTAATTTCTGACTTCTCCCTTGTTTGTGCTAGCTCTCTTCATTCTCTGCCTATTGAGTTAATTCTCAGCTGATCTCACCGGTCTCACTTTAAATATCTTCAGTGATGTAGCTTCTGCTGCTATATTCCACATAATAGATCTCATCAGAAAGCTTTCTTACTATGTTGTTTCTAAGAAATGTCTTCTGATTTTCTCTAGGTAGGGAATACAATTTTCTTGTCTCCTTGTTCTTTCCTCCACCGTGCTAGTTGGGACCGAATTGTGGAAGGGACCGTAACTGCTGCTTTGAGCACTTCAACATCTATAACAAATAATTTTTGCCTTGCAGTGTACATGAAATTGGAATCAGTATGCTCTTACAAAATAGCCGTTGTAAGAGATGTATTTTGTGTGTTGTAGGGGGCCTCTAGCTGTGGCTTGATAAGAAAAGATGATAAAATAGGCAAGCTGTCCTTGGCCTCACGCAGTTCAAGCATCATGGAAGACTGAGTGATTCTTTGGGGGTTTTTTTCTAATGTTTTTAAGCCTCAAATGCCAGGCTGCATCTCACTTTGTGTTTTAGGCAACACAGATGAGTTTGAAGTGATACTGAAATGTGCACACTTGGTGGAACGGATGTATACTCATATTGCTGCAGAAATGGAGGACTTCACTGTGTTTTCTGCTTTCATTGTGGCTCAGTATGTGACTGAATTGCAGAAGGTACGTTCTCATCCATCTTGAAAGTGCCGTAGTATTGTGCCAGCTTTGGAGTTTCTGTTCTAAAGGCAACTCTGTTAAATTTTGTAAAGTTTGTGAAGTTACAGAAGTTGTTATGCCTCATGGAGATGCAGGTTTGATCCAGACTGTTCTATTGAGCAAGAGTTCCTGAAAATCTTTCTTGCCAAACTCCTGGAAAATTTTCTAAAGGTGTGTGCTGTGTCTTTTTATTTTTGAGATAAAACAATGCAGTGCCCAGGTACAGAACTGCTTTGCTTTCATGCCATGTTGGGTGTTACTGTTCTTCATAGAATCATAGAATGGTTTGAGTTGAAAGGTTGAAAGATAACCTTTAAAGGTCATTTAGTCCAACTCCCCTACAATGAGCAGGGACATCTTGAAATAGATCAGGTTGCTCACAGCTGCATCCAACCTGGCCTTGACTGTTTCCAGGGATGAGGTATCCACCACCTCTCTGGGCAACCTGTTCCAGAGTTTTGCCACCATCGTTGTTAAAAATGTCTTCCTTATACATCTGGTAATTAAGCTTATCTCCCAAATAGTCTCAGTTATCCAGGATTGATAGTAGTTAATGCCCTGGTAAGTAATGGTGGAAAATTCTGGAAAGTATCTTTTAATGTGGTCTAAATGATTAAGTGAATGGAAAAAATGTTACCAAGGCAAGAATTATTAGCTTTTAAGTAATTCTCCTTCTGTACCAAAGATATCATTCTGATCCTTAGTGAAAGCAACTACTTCTGCTCTTATGGAATCCAGAGCCAGATCGGTATTTTCTCTCATCCAGAGGTAACTTCAGCTTGTCATTTTTTTCAGCCCAATATATTTCGATTTCACCAGGGTTTGAATGCTGCTTGTGGCACAAGTACCTGCAAATTGATTATTTGTGGTTCTTGCCTGGGCATAGGCTGAAATACAGAAAGGAATTTTAGTCTTTGTTTTTAGGCCCTCTTACAAAACAAAAATATCGTAACTGGTGCTGTGTTTCTGAAGGATTGTGGTGTAACCAGTGTAACTAACTGTGAAGGTTATTACAGAGGTTAAACTTTGCTGCCTTCTCTTATCACCCATCTTTTTTCTGTCTTTTTTCTTTTTTTGGGGGGGGGAGGGTGGAGCAAAACAATGGGAGATGTCAGATTTCCTGGTTAGTTGGTTATTGTTTACATAGTGAACATAGTAGTTCAGCAGAGGGAAAATTGCTGTTAAGACAACTGCTGTTCCTTTTAACCACCTCTGAATTCTGGTCATCACTGAATGTAAGTCTGAAAGCCTGACTTGAATTGTCAAACAACCTTTTTAAGTTGAAAGGACACTTGTCTCAGTATTAGCAGGAGTACAAAGTCTCATGAGACTTCCAGGAAAGTTTTGTGCAATATGTTCACTGGGAAGTGGAAAGTGATGGATGATAGCTGAAACCACAGATCAGTAATGTATGCATGGAACCTTTGGGCGTGGAAGGGGGGATAGGTGTAGTGAGCCACCAGACACTGTGGCAAAGGAGTGTTTTCTGTCTGACAGAATAGATAGATCACAAGTAGGTGATGATTTATTTGCTCATTAGACTGGTGAGAATTGATGGATATCAGAGGTAGGGGAGGCCTCAGCATGCCTGTCTTAAATGGGGCATGTACACATCTTTCATGTTGCTCTGCGGAGGGAGAGAAAAACTCTTTTAACCATTCATCTCTTCCGAGTCAGGATCAGTGGCTTTCTGCCTGTGATATGAAGACCCTCAGGGTCCATCAAACATAACTGAGAAAAACATGTTGGTGGGTTTAACTCTTTATATGGGCATCTGCACACTTACTGGAACCCTTTTAAGGGTCTGCAAACTAGAACTGATGAAAGCCACTGGCCTAAGTAGTCACTTACCCCTAATGTGGCTGTGTAACAGCTCCCTCAGTGCTTCCTCTTTATACCACAAATTATTTTGTATTAATCTAGAAAGATTCCTTGCTGGAGTGGGTGGCATCTCTTTCATACTGTTGACAGTGCTTTCTTCTTGTTGCCTATGAGCTGTTGCTTAATTCAGCACTAGTGAAATACCTCTTCACACATTTAATGTCTCACATCAAGAGCTCTATAATGCTTGACAAATTGGTTGTGCTAACTGTATAGACCATAAACCACTTACAAGTATAATTAACTGCCAGCCAGTAGTGGCAGCTGTTTAAATTTGGTTCTGCTTCCCATGGTGTTATTGGTGTTTATAGGAAACTGCAAAGCAAGAATGGCCCAAATAAGGCATGGGTCCAGATGAATTTGTGGTGTGAGGGATGCAGTTCCATTAACTGCAGCTCTGAGATAGCTTCTTATCCCAAGTGAGCCATCTGGTCCTTATTGTCAATAGCTCTGGGTTTTCCTGTCCTTGTTCTCTGCAGTCATGTCTCTGCCCTAGGAAGGGAGAGCCCAGCCCAGTGCGTTCACTGGGAGCTGTGATGCTCAGCTGTTCTCCAACTGTATTGCACAGTGTAGGGAGAAATAACATCTGTTAGAAACAAACCAATTGATGAACTGACAGAGAAGGGAAAAATTACAACCTCTTGGACATGCAAACACTTCAGGGTCACAGATCTAAATGAAGGCTTATGTGCCTTAATGCTTGCTATATGTTTTTTCCCTGCTATGTTAGTGATCTAACAAAATATATTACTTGTTCCACATCTAGGGCAGAAAGAGAGCAGGAGCCTGTCACGGTGATGAGGAGTGCACTTCATTAGCAGAAAGTTTATTAGTTGCCTAAGGAAGAACGAAGCCTGAATTTTAATGACAGCTTTTTATGTAATTTTCATTAGGCCTGGAGTGTAGAGGCTCACATCTGGAGGCATAAGGCTAATTTTGGGATTCAGCAAAGATAAGACATGGTTCTGCAGCAAAAATAACGTGATGATGCCAGAGGCCAGCTCTGTCTTGGGCAGTGAAGTATTTAGCAAGTGATTTGTGAGCACAGGACAAATTTCAATTAGCCTAGAGCAGCAGAGGACTCGAGAGTCAGCACTGCTGTTCCTGGTTGTAGCGGCGGTTCTGCGGGTTGTGGGGTTGAGCAGAGGTAATGTCGGGAGCAGGGCGCCGAGTCCTGAGTCATTTCTTGTATTCCTCCAACTTTCTGCATGACTTCAGGCAAAGTACCTGATTCCTGGTGTTAAAACAGATTAAGGAAATATACATCTCCTGAGCTTTTTGAAGGCTTCTTTTATTAAGGCTTGCACATTGAAGTACTCAGAAAACAATTGTTAGATAAATATCAAATCACTGAGTGGTAAGTTAAAATTGTTTGACTACCCAATGTAAATGAGAGAGCAGCCTAAAGGAAGTGCTCATTTGAAACTGACTTACTAGTATGCAGCCTATAGGAGACATACAGAATCTACTGAAATGTGTAATCCATGGCAAGTATTTTAGTGGTTTTTTAATTACAGTTGTTCTGCTGAGGAGTGTCCATGTGATTCCAGGATGATTAGTGTCTTTGCCACCGCAGCAATGTGTATAGTACTCCTGTGGATTTTACTGCAAGGGTTGTGCTTGTTTTGCAAAACATGTTTGCAAAAATCAGGAAAATACTGCACAAGTAAAAATCTTGGATTTTATCTAATGGGCTGTTCCAGATGGTCTGATGCAAAGGATAGCATTGTCGGCATTTAATGTATACTGACTGTGGAAATGGTGTTTTCTTGCCTTTCTGTCTTCAAGTTTAAGGCAATTTTTTTCTTCTTGTAGGTGACTTTGCACCCAGCTCTGAAGACACATCTCACAGAAGGAATATATCACATCCTTGACCTTTGCATTGAACGGGACATCAAGTTCTTGAATGCATCGCTCCCAGCAGGCGTGAGGGAGGTCTTTAAGGATCTGTATAATAATTACAACCACTACCACAAAGCAAAAAAGCAGGGGGAGGAAAAGTACACTGCGTGATGAATCCTGCATGGTGCTGCATGATCAGTTATGAACTGATCTTGCAGCACTCAGAAGATGCTCAGTTGCTGTTTGGTTTGGGATGACCAGTAAGATCGAACCAGAGGAGGGTGCTAAACATGGATTGCATTTATCCCTGTACAGCCAGCCTTCATGATGGGGAAAAAGGGAAATGCGGAGGGCGGATGTGCTGTGCTGTTCGGTCTGGTCCTGTATTGTGCCACAAATGGCAGAGCTGCTGTGCCTCTGCTGGCCCCTGGTGAACTCGCTGGGAGCCCTGTGGAGCTCACTGCAATTTGGCAGCAGATGTCAGGCTTCAGGCTTTGGCACATCACGGTGCTTTCCTGTGGAAGCAACAGTCTGGTCTAAAAGCCAGTGAGGGATATAACCCCTGCTTTCGCTTACATGGTAAGCAGAATTAAAGCAGTTAAAGTGCTTATTTTTGTACCCTGTTATTTTACATTTTGTAGTTGAAGAAATTTGTCAATGTTACACAGCTGTACAGTAGGTTACTGTGCAAAACTGCAGAAGTAACAGTAAAAATTTTGAAAGATTGTATCTCTTTGCTTGATTGGTTTTGCTGTCCAGTCCAGCCCTGGGCAACCTGGTCTGACCTACTGAATTTCCTTCCCAACTGTATTATCCTCTGATCTCATGATAATCAAAAAGAGTGACTACCTGGAGCTCTGGTCGATTTACGGTCATTAAGCAATTACACTTAGTCATCTGAGCTGTGATCACTCTCCGTGTACAGTTTTAGCTTGTGACAAATGTTAATTACTGCTGTTACTATCTGAGACCCTTTTTGGTCTAAGCTGAGCCCTGTTGCTTTGCATTCAGTCTAGGTTAAGAGTAAGCCCTGGACTTCTTGCAACTCAGCTGACAGGAAGCTTTATCAAGTTTTATCAAATAGCTCCTTTTCATTAGCTAAACAACAGAAGTTTATTTTCTTGGAAATTATAGATGCTAAAGATCTAAATTATTATGTAAGTGGTAAAACAGTCTTCACACTACATGTAGGTAGTAGAAAGAACTGAATACTCTAACGTGATTATCTGCTTTAATCTATAGATAGCGGGTGGGCAGAGGGAGACTGGAATGTGGCTTACCACTTTTCTGGGTCCATCTGCCTCAGCAAGGTCCAAAGGATGAAGTTTGTCTGGGGCAAGAGATTCCATGTGGCTCAGATGAGGGAGGTGAGCAGGGCTGGCTAAACTTCATCTGTTGGACTGGAGATGACCCTCCTCTCATCCTGAAAAAGCATCCTGGAGAGCTTTGATACTGTGCAAGTGCTGTTCAGAAGTAATAGTGCTATGTTATCGACACTGTTCTAGCCACAAATGCAAACCACAGTGCCATATAGGCTGCCACAAAGCGAGTTAACTCCGTCCAAGCTGGACCCTGTGCACCACTGGGCCACTTCTGTATTTTGTTTCATGTGGGCCAGCAATGGGGAGTTACTTCTGCCCCACCAGGAAGGGAAACATGTATGAGCTGGGGGCATCCAAAGGGGTGCCAAAGAGGGCAGGTCTCCAGGGTGGAGACAGTTAATACACTAGGAAAATGAAAGAAGGTTTGGAGCACTGGGAGAGGATGTGGAAAGACCAGCGAGAAAAGGAGAGCTGGGTTTGGAGGGCGGAGGAAGGAAGTGAGGGAGGAAGGAAGTGAGGTAGCATCTCTGGCGTGTAAGTATCAAGGCTCCCCTGATGTAGCCATATGGTTGCAAGCCACACGCATAGCTCAAAAGCTTCTGAGTGCAGAGCGCAGTAAATAACATTAGCCAAAGGAGGGAAACGAGTTGAGTTGAGATCAGTTTTATTTCATTAATATTAACTTTTTAAATGTTACCAATTTTAACCTCTTGGCTTCGAAATGAAAACGTGTAACTGACTTAGATGTACAGGGGTGATGGAATTAACAAACCCCCACTATCAAAAGGACACAGTGCTTGAATGAATGAAAATTTGAAATCCTGCCACAATTAAACCTTTATTTCAAACACCCTGTGCAACTGCCACTTATCCCACAGCCCCCCTCCTTCTCCATGCAAAGCAGTGGAGTTCTGAAGCACAAAGCAGCATTGCTGTGGAGAAGTGGCAAAGGGGTTAAAAGGAAGGCTGTCTTTCACTTGCTAATCCTAGGTCTTTGTCCAAGAACTGCTCCGGATTTTTTTTTTAGCTGGAATAAATTAAATCACTGGCAGAGGACCACCTGCTGAGAAAGCAGGCTTTGTACTCCCGAGAGCATTCCCACGTGGGTGCAGTGTTCCTCTGTTGTCACACGGTGGGGCCATCCTGCAAGGGTACAAAGCACCGTCTGAAATCGGTTTTGGGGCCCTTCCTCTTAGGCTGGGTTAGTTTATGAGCTCGGAACATCAGGAAGGTAAAGGGTTTGGAAGAAGCACCATCTCAGGGGTAAAGGCCAGGAATGGTGACCTTTGTTTCACTGGAGCATTGCTTTGTGTGAGTGAATCTCCAGGCCTCACAGGCTTCTGCAACAGATATTCTTGGCCAGATTTCCAATTGTTGATGCAGCACATCTCTTCCGAGGGCTTTTCTTGCTGCAGCACGGACAGAAATACCTCCCGTAGGCAGAACTCAGAGCTGGGATCTCAGCGTCCTGCTGGCTGTGCCACTGGCTCAGCCTGGGACTCTGCATGTGGTATTTGGTACTGCTGCATGGGCAATGCCCAAGTCTGCTGTGCCAAAACTGGCTCAAATAGCAAGGAATAGGAAAGGCAAGAAGAACAGTCAAGACCAACAAAGATCATCCTGGGTTTATTTACCCTTTATTTTTGTGAAGCTGCTGTGAAAATCAGCTGATTTTTCTACTTACCTGGCGGTGGGGCTTAATAGTTGATTTACCTTGCAATTGTGGATAGATATGGCAAAAAAGATGATGGTGTATGACATTAGAAGTTGTCTTACTTATTCAAAAATTGTTTTTCCTGATCATACCTTCTGGGAAGAGACAATGTACTGAGTACTTTCCTTTAAGCTTGAAATGAATCAGTAGCTTCCTGTTTGGTTACTTCTTGATACAGTTCCGGAGCTTCTGGATAACAGAAGGCTCCTTCCAAAGCTACCTTTATGGGTTAAAACATAATAATATGAATAAAGGAGTACTTTGAGAGATTTCTATACCATTATTACTGAACCATTAAACATCTCCAATGATACAGTTTGTTTATGATACTGAACTGAGTGGGGAAGTGAACACTTGGGACAGGAGAGCCAAGCTGCAAGAAGACCGGGATAGGCTGGAAGGCTGGGCTAGCAAAAACCTTGTGAAGTTCAAAAAAGACAAACATAGGGTCTTGCACCTGGGAAAACATAATCCGAGAGTCCAGCACAGGCTGGGATCTGCCCATCGGGGGAACAGCTCTGTGGAAAGGGTCCTGGGGGTCCCAATGAACAACAAGCTCAGTATGAATAAATGTGGGCTTCTGCTGCAAAGAAATCCAATGGGATACTCAATCCCATCAACAAGGGCATCACCAGAAGAGAGAAAGAAGTCATTATCCCACTCTATTCAGTGCTTCTCAGGCCACACCAGGAATAATGTGATCAATTTTATTCCCTGCTGTTCAAAAGAGATGTGGACAGGCTGGAGAAGGTCCAGGGAAGGGCCAAAAAGATGATCAAATGACAGGGAAGCCTTCCATGGGAGGAAAGGCTGAGAAAACTGGGTTTTTTTAGCCTTGAGAAGATAAGGTTTAGGGGGAGACCTTATCACTGTGTTCCTGTATTTAAAGGGTGGCTACAAAGACGAAGACTCCCTTTTTACAAGGAATCACATGGAAAACACAAAAGCTAATGGTGAAACTGAGGACATTCCAATTGGACACAAGAGGAAAGTTTTTCACAGAGAGAACAATTGGCCATTGGAATAATCTCCCCAGGGAAGTGGTGTATTCCTCAACACAGAACAATTTTTAATTTTTTTTTTCAGCTAAATGCTTGATTTTTTTCAATGAGAAACATACAAAAGTGCCATTGTAGGCAGTACTGACATTTGCTGCTGAATGAT
This sequence comes from Edolisoma coerulescens, assembly GCA_013397115.1. Taxonomy (NCBI): domain Eukaryota; kingdom Metazoa; phylum Chordata; class Aves; order Passeriformes; family Campephagidae; genus Edolisoma; species Edolisoma coerulescens. The sequence continues at coordinate 1,057,565 of VWZW01002930.1, read as the reverse complement.
CACTGATGTATTCTGCAAGCAGTCAAAATTTCCAAAAAGGAAAAGGCTCCTGTTATTGTACATACCCAGTAATATTTATGTCACAGACAAGTGGAAGTGAAACCTGACTTGCTATGGAGTAATGCTGATTTGTATTCACATACCTTTTGTAAAAAATATGAAAGTTTTTTGGGTTTTTTTTAATTGACTTTAAAATCTGGAAAATTTGTGAAAGGAAGTGTGTCCCTGTGACCTTCTCAGAAGTCGTAGTCTAGGAGAGCCCTCCAGCAAACCCGCTGGCAGTTCTTCAAGAGAACCTGGGAAGAATAAATAAACACCCTCCAAGTGCCCAAGTGGTATTGCCATCCCTTTACTTCCAAAGAAAGATACTGACATTTTTGTACCTGTTTCTGAAGATGGTAGCAAACAAAAATGACCAAAAATGATTAGTTTTGTCTTTTGTAAGAATCTTCTAATGCAAGCATAGAGTAGCAAGAGGTACAGGCCTGCCATGGCTTTCCAGTGGTGTCTGCTTGGTCCTTTCTAGGTATGGTCTCTCTAGGAGAGCTTTATTCTGACATGTGCTTTTGAGGTTTCTCTTCTAAGATTGGTGGAGACCAATTTCTGCCCCAAAGCAATTGTCATTATTTTAATTACGTTTTTTAGAAGTTAGATTCAGAATTGCTTCTTGAAAGAAGTTCCACAGATGATCTGCTCTGAATTAGATGTCTTCTTATGGGGGCTGTTGCAGGGCTTGGACCCTCTTTTCAGCTGGGAAGTCACTGTAATGCCTTTTCAGTTCTTCCCCGCAACCAGGGGACAGGGTGTTTTTGCTGATAGCTGGCAGCGAGGATTTGGAAAGCAAACAAGAATGAAAGGAGAGGAAAATCAGGGGCAGGTCCCCTGTTGATTAATCCATTCAAGTTTTCTGTTAGGTTCAGGTATCCCTGCTTTTATTTTTACAGCCTCTGCTTGAGGGATTGTTTCTCCAGACTTTCACAGAGCTGTGCTGAGGCTGCTCAGGAATGTGCACAAAGCTGACACATTGCTGTCCTAAGGATGACGACCATGGGCTGCTTCTGCTGTAGGAAAGGAGAGAAGCAAAAGAGCAGGAATGCAGGTCTAGGATGCATCCCGTCTATTGTCAAGACTCTTTGCTGAGATGGCTGTTAATGATTTGATTTTGGGTAGGAATCTGCAGCTTACAAGACAGAAAGAAGTTTCTGGTAGCTGAAAGGAGAGCAGCTTTGAAAACCAGGCTGTTCCTGATTTTCAGTGCATCTTAAATATCCATTGCTTTATTTGGTGTGCTCCAAGCACCTAGAAACCTTTCTGGGCAATGGGCCACCACGTGTGCAGTAGTGTGAGCTGTGAGCAGGCACTCTCTGTCCCAGAACGCTGCCAGGTGTGAGAGACGGTGGGTGGGAGAAGAAACAACATTGTAGGAAGAAGTGATTGATTTGTGTTTAGTTTTTTATGCCAGTTTTAGAGCAGTACGTGGGAGTTCCCTCCAGTAACCCCAGGGAAGAGTATTCTTGGGTTTGGGGTTTGTTAATATCCCAGGAAAAGAAAGGAAGAGTAAAGGACCATGTTACCAAAAAAAAAAAAAAAAAAAAAAAAAAAAAAAAAAAAAAAAAAAGAAAAATTAAACAAAAAAAAAAAAAAAAAAAAAAAAAAAAAAATCAGAATTTCATGTTGGGGCATAAGCAGACAAATCCATAAAAGAGAATTTGATCAATACTTCCATTGGTAAATTATGTGGTCTGTGCAAACAAAGCTTCAGCTTTATCAGAGAGTGTATTAACTCATGGAGGGAAGGCTGATTTATCACACTTCATCCAGTAACTGTCAGCCCATAATCCCCTGAAGGGAAAGTAGCCATCCGTGCTTATCACTTGAGGAGAGACACTAGAACAAACAGATGCTGATTTTAGCCTGGCAAGAAAACATTGCCACTTGAGCACAGCTGGTCTGCCCAAACACAAGTGGCTGCTGCTTGTTCCTGTTCCCGAGGCTCAGGAGTGCAGCTGATTTTGAGCACCCATGGCTGGGAGTAAAGCTCGGGGCTTTGTGGTTGCTTTTGGTGTTGCACCTGCTGCAGGTCACCTGTGTGCTTTGCTTGCTGAGGCCTTACCTCCTCTGGCCTTTGACCAGACAGGAGTCTTCCCTGTAAGACATTTGTGAAGTTTGCAGAATTTTTAATGCTCTGTGGGTATCTAAGGGAACTGAAATTTTTTTTTTTTTAACTGCCACAGAGATGGGTGATACAGCATTATTTAGCTGATCCACTGTATCCCCAGTGATGACCAGAAAATACATTGACTGACTGCATAGTTTCTGCCCCTTTTGTCTTCTCACCAGATGTACGTGAATCTTGCTGTTGTTTTAGTGTGCATTTTGCTCTGTTTTCTAGGCTTTGTTGAGATTGTTCAGTGTTTTCGGGAGACAGCTATGCAAATGTCAGCTGCTAGTACCTGATCTCTTCAGACTGAAATTTAAAATATGTCCATGGAAGTTTTCATAACCTAAGCCCATAATATTGAGAGCCTAGGGTATGTGCCTCCTGGTACCACATGCAAAGGAACTGTGACTAAGAAACCTGTTATTAGCAGCTTGTATTTTGTTTGTGCAGTGACATCTAAGGGACTTGCTAAGCAACTTATTTTCCCTTGCTGTAAAGGAAGATTTCTTACTGCGGCAAGAGGCAAACCTGTTCTTCAGATCTCAGCCTGTGCCGTATTGTCTGGATGAGGAGAAACCTGTGGAAGAGAAATAGTTTTGTTCCTGAGCCATGGAAACTTCATCAGCTGTAAACCTCCTTTGACCCACATGCCCTTTCCCTGCAATAGCACCACTCCTCTGATCCTGTTTTTGGAGGAGAATATGTAGCTGTGTTGTCTTGATGCAGGCGGTATCTGGAAGATGGGCTCACCTCTGCACCCATGTCCGGGATGTTGAGGAGGAGTCGTGGTATATGCATCTTTTTCCCTGCCACACTGTAGCAGTGGTAATGTTTAGAATTAGCTTCTGCACACAGTTCCTAGGGACTTCAGGGGGCAGAAACTTGACCTTAGAGCTCCCAGCACTTTTCCTCTTCAAAGTGCATTATAATCATTAATACATTAATTAGGCATTCTCCCCTTCCATCCTGCAAACTAGGTTTATTAAGCTGAATGTATTTATCTTTGGGCAGCTTCCACAAGCAATTGAATAATAATTTTCCTAATAACTTTAATAGTGAAGACATGAAAAGGAACGGGGATGATGAGAACAGGAAACTAAGGCAAATAAAGCTGTGCTATGAAAGGAGAGGAACAATTTGATTCTAGGTGTAACTCCACCTACCCCTGCAATTCCCAGCTGACAGCTGTGCAGCCTTTCTTGCTTCTGTCTTCCCTAACCTACGTGGAATTGCACATCTATGTAACATTTATGCTAGCACATGCAAATGCAAAAAAAAAAGGAGGTCATGGATGACCGGGATCTGCAGAAAAGGAGAACATGAAAATAGCTTGCAATTGCAAGGTGAAGAAAGCCTATGTGAATGTTTGACTTTTACATATGCTTGTATCTTAGGTGTTTTTATGAGAACTAGTATAATCTAGCAGAGTGTTTCACAGTGGGTGAGCTGCAGGGGTGGAGGAAGGTCATGAAAGACTATGTCAGGGAGTTAAGGGTGTTGAAAACTGTCACCTAAAGCAAATGAAATCCTGATTTCCTTCTCCATCTTTACCCTTCAAGCGTTGTTGGTTGTGCTCTCAAAGCACACACGAATACATGATGTGTATGGTTGTTACCATACACATGCAGTTTTGCTCATACTCTCACAGTAAATGTTGGTGGAAGGACACAAAAGATTTTCCCTGAAAAAGTACATGCTCCCAGAAGTTCAGAGACTTGGTCACTTAGTGGCTGGGATGCTGCACTGTGAATTTAGTGATTTTTTTGCAGTGCTCTGCCATTTGCCAAGTGGTTTCACCTCTGTCTTCTTCCTGTCTTGTTTATTTAGATTCACAAGCTTAAGACCAGGAGGGACTACTAGATCATCTTGCCAGACCTCTTGTGTGTCACATCACAGTCGATTGAGCTTGATATAGTTACTGCTGTAGTGAACCCAATAACCCGTGAGTTGTTGCGACATATCTTCCACGAAGCCAAATTTTTGACATTAAGCTCTTCAGGGCAGGAGTTGTGTTCTATCCATGCTTTAATTAGAGATTCTCAGCAGTGCTATTAAACCAATATTAACACCAAGACAAATAACACCAAGAGTAATACCAATAATGTTAATTATAATAAAATCTATTAATATTTTATTGGTTAAGCTTTTTAGGTTGCTTGTTTTGTTTTGAATTTTCTTTTTAACTGTGAAGCCAGCCACTATATATGAACCATAGCTTTCAGAAAGGAGACTAAGAGGTGGCTTTTCAATTCTGGTGTGCAAATACTTCTGCAGAGCAGCAGACGAGGTATTGGAAGGGCTCTTTAAAGCAGTGGAGGAGGTTGTAAAAAAAAACCCCAAACCAGCATAGCCAGGAGCTGCTCTCCAGCAATGCAGATTGTCAGTAAATTGATCTCCATACAGCAGTAAGGGAGTAAAATGTTACTGCTGAGGGCATGCAGGATAAATGCTCTGAGTCTCAAATGCAGATTTTAATAAACATGGAGAATCAGCCCTATTCTTCTATCTCTTAATTCCCAATTTAGGATCCCATAGTCTGCCTGTGCCATTTTGATGGCAAGTGGCTTGTCAAATGGAGCAAGTTGGGGTTTTTTGTAAGAATTCTTTCAGCTAATGTGGATTTGACACTCCCACAGCTTTGCTCAAACTCTGTCAGACCAGGGAGATGTTTGTCAGCATCCTCTTTTACTGGAAGAGCTAACCTAGTCTGAAATCTTGAAGGAATAAAACCTTGACTTAAAATAGAAGTGTTTGTGACAGGACAGGGTGAAAGGAATGGAAGGATGCTTCCTAACCACCTGCCTGGCTGTCAGAGGAGCTCATCTCTTCCCCTTGCCGCCCTTGGCTGTCTAGAATTTGCCATGGACTGCAGGCAGGCTGCAAAGGGGCTGGGTGAGATGAACGTGTACACTGAGAAGTGACTGGAGTTTATTTGTTGTGACAGGAATGGTGCCCCCTCCACCACCGGCAGTCGCTTCCTACAGCCCTGGGATGGAGAAGCTTCAGCTGGTTTAACCAAAGCAGTGCAGGGCTCTATCAATCTCTCTGCACCCTGTTGGAGGTTACTTTCCCCACAGCAGCATCAGTGGAGCAAAGCTGTGGTCTTGCTTCAGACCCCACAGCTCTGAGCCTGATCCATTACCCCAAACCCCTGGAGAGGATGGTTAAAAATAAAATGCTGAGTTGCAGAGAAGCTAACACACTTCTGCTCTCTCTGGTCCCTGCTGTGGGACAGTGGGACAGTAGCCTTTGGCCCACAGGCAGAACAAACACGGCTGGTGAAACTCAAGGTAGTACCTGGAGGAGATGCAGCTAGCTCAATGCAACCAAGACGAGCTGCCTCTGAAATCCCAGGGCATTGCTGGTCCTGCGCACTCAGGGTGGAGCTCAGCCCTGTCACACCTCCCACTCTGCCCAGCAGTTGGTGTGTGCTGCAGATGGAGGCACTCAGCACTAGCAGGCAAATTAGCTCTTGGCTGGTTTCCCACAGATGCCAAAGCTCAAAAGTGAAGTTTCAATCCTGGCCACTAATTGCCTTGGAGGGATGGGGGGGTGCTGTCTTCCCTTTAGCTCTTGTTACCCTGGCACCTCAGGGGCTGCCATCACAAACACCTTGTTTAAAACTGGCCAAAGGATAGCCAGATGTACTGCAGTTATTTACACCTTTGGTGGCAAAGCAGACATGCCTTGGCTTTAAAACCTTGCCTTGGACTTCACACAAGAATGGATTCTCTTTCTTAGAGCAACATGGGAGTTGTTCTGCAGCAAAAGAGAAAGAAGGGAGTGAAACTGGACCAGAGCAAAATTAAGTTTATGGTTGCAGGGCTTGTAATGCAGTTTCCCGTCTGTAGCTAGAACTGAGCTTTAAGCCTTGTTCAGTGAATGAGATAAGCCGCTAAAGCTTCATTACTTTAAGGTTCGGTGATAACACCCCTGTTGTCTAGGAACCAGAAAGCTTGGGAGTCCATCCTTTTGGCACAATTTAAAAAGGAAATATTCACAAGTTCAGATGCAGGTCTGTTTCATGGTTTTATTTCAAAGCTAGTAGGAAATGTTCAAGTCAAAAGCTCCCTGGAAGAAATCGCCAGTGCAACTCAGTTCAAAGCAAGGTCTGCCCTGCTGTTTCTATTCATAGTACTTCAAGAATGTGTTTATTTAGTTTTTTTCAAAGACAGCTGGGATGGGAATTTCAGTATGGAATGGGAAAGGTTAAGGCTAAAAAGCTTAAACATAAAAGTCCCACCATGGTAGCCCTGTCTTCCCTTTCTTTTGGAGCCAATGTAGGCTGCAGGTGATCAAGGCTACCAGGAGACTAATTTCTTGCAGCTGACAGATGCTAGCTGGAGCGGTGGACTTCCGGGGCTTTGAAAAGCAGCTCTTGAAGACTGTGTGGCATATGTTACAGTATGGCTGGTTGCATTCTCCTTGCCTTGGCTTCCACAGGATGTGGCATTTTTCCCTCTCAAGGTGTTTAGCACTCCAGGGGAGTCCTACCCAACTGTGGGCACGTAAGCTGGGATGTGCTGTGTGCTCCTTGTGTTGTAGCCTTTATTAAAGGTAATGTCTTCCACTGCTCTCTGACCGAGCAAAGGTTGAGGTGGCCCAGCTCTTGTGGATAGCTACGCTCGTGAGCCTTCATCTTGCTCAGGTGCTAATCTTCAGTGCTGGGCAGGCAGGGTCATCTCTGTCAGGAAGCTTGTCCTCCTTGCTAAGTGCTATGTTCCAGCACCTGCAATATTTCATCCCTTTGTGCACTTCCTCTGTTTGCACAGTGATTACAGAAATAATTTTTGCCTGCACTACAGCATTCCTTAGGTTCCAGAAATGCTGGCTATTACTGTGATTGTTAAATAAAAGCAAAGCTGCAGCTCAGTACAGAGGGTGAAATATTCCCCCAGCCAGATGTGGTAACTATGTCCATAACTCTCAGGCTTCTGAGAGCTTAAATTGGTCTGAGAAATGAATGTGGTGTGTAAGACAATTTGAGGTGAAGCCAGCCTCTATAGCAAACTTCCGAGCAGCTTCACCTGCTCTAAATGTTTCAACCTTTCTTAACTCTTGTTTTCAATGTGCATCTTCTGAAATGCCTTCTCTTTCCCTGATTCTGCTGACAACAACTTCTGGGGGTCTTCTGCAACAGTACGAAAATTATAAGCCTGCCATTTGCCAGTCTGATGATGGGCCATCTGTATTAAGCCATGCTACTGTGTTTATTCTTTAGCTCCTCCTGTCTTGGGTTGGGTATTTCACAGCTAAGAGTTGATCATATGTGCTCATCTGCATTTTGTGAGCCAAGGAAAGAGTCTCAACATCTGCAAGAACTCTGCCCTGCCCTTATGGGGAGGGCGGGGAACCCCAACATTTTGTAACCATATGGTTTTGGCTGATTTCTGGCTTTAATCATTTCCTCTTGGCAGAGGACTATCCAGCTCTCTGTGCTGTCTACCAGGAACTGACTCATGGAAATGGAGTTTTCCCTTGATGCATTGTGAGAGTGAATATCTTTGTGTATTTGAAGAAGCTAGTGAGCTAATGTGCAGGTGATGAAGATTTCTAAATGTGGGGGAAAACCCCATATTTGGCTATTTTAAATTAAGCTTCTTGTTTTATGCATCAGCCATTTGGAGATTCATCTATTCTAAACTAGAGATCTGCCTCATTGCTCACGAATTGCAAAGCTGGTGACCGGAATGTTGTTGCTTTACAGAGATAAGCAATAGCTGGTAGTGGACAGAGTTGATCAGATACCATGGAGATAAGCCTGATATAAAATCCAAACCTTAGTCTTGCTGTCAGCTCTGTGCAGATCTTGTGCCCTCTGTTAGAACATCATGGCCTTAGGCATCATCATCATCCAGGCTTGTATTTGGGATTTGTGGATCTAAAAGCACAACCTGCTATGAGCTGGAGGCTCAGGCAGGCAGGTGCACTGTGACCTAACATCAGGTAAAGCATGTTTGCATAAGCCACGATGAAAAAGATTTAAGCAAATACATTTTTATCTCACTTTTGTGATAGGCTATTGTGTGCGTGCAGTCTGCCAATGCAGCTCAGCTGATAAGCAGTGTCTTCTTGAGCTGTAGCAACTAATCAAGTATCTGAACTGTGAGTGGAGGGCACATCGTTGTTACCGTGAGACTGAACTGTCTCAGCAGTAATTGACATCCAGTCACAAGGAGACAGAGCTGCAGTAGGCAGAGGTTCAGACTGTTTGCTGGAAGTCGAGTTGTTTGTAGTGGGGATTCAGGCACTTGTGTGCTCCGGGGTCTCACAGATGGATGCCTCTGTTACATCAGAAGCGTCTTGGCAGACCAAGCTCTTTAAATTACACGGTGTGTCACCTGTTCTGTCAAAAGTTGGGGGTTTTTGCATGCTGTTTGTTTTCTGTCACAGGATTAACCACTCCAAAACCAGGGCTTTCTCAGTATCCTCAGGAAGTTATTTCCTACCTTTAAAGATTAATGTCATGGGAAATTTTGTTTGATCTCAAGCCTGAATTCATTGGTTCAATTTTATCCTCTATTTCTGGATAAAAGAAACAATGGCAGGAGAAGTAGTATTTCTTGCATCAAGGTTTGGAGGCATGGTATCACCGTCGCCTCCGCTGTGGAGGAGTTGTGGATGGACAGTCTTCGAAGCAGTGATGCCTTTCCCTTACAAGCAGGAAATCTGCTGCCTTTTAGATGTGTTGTTTGTGATCTGACTGATCTTTGATCTTTTTATTTTGAGACGCATCCCACTGTACCAGTTACACGCGCGGCTACAGCCGTAGAAGATTATCTGTATGCTGTTGCACGTGAGCAGGCTGTGCCCAAGGCTAAATCCCGCAGCCTAGCCAGGTATTAGCTGACAGGCAGGTGATGTGCAGGGAAAAAATGGGGAGCACAGAGGGTGTTTGTTTGGCTCCTGGGGCTGAAGAAATGGCAATCTGTGCTTGAGAACAAAGACAATTTGCATTTAATTTCTCTGGGCTGCAGTGCTGGCAACAATGGTAGATGTTCATGTGTAGCATTAAACCCCTGCGTGGCTGGGGCTGAATGGCTGCTTTTGTTCGGGGCTGGGGCAGCAGGAGCGCTGGCTGCAGTCGGGACCGAAGCTCTGTGTCACACAACGTGGCCACAAGTGGGAGGCAGGGACAGAGAGAGAAACTGGGTGCTGGTAAAGCCTACTCTGTCTCTCCTCCTGTCCAGGGGAGCTGTTCAGCTCGGGATGCCCTACAGGGAAAACAACACCATCCTCCAGTGGCTGCCCTGTGGGGTTGAGGTCAGTGCCTGTCTGTGCTGGTGTTCACTTCTGCTCTGCACTGAGAAGGGGAGAAGGGCTTGGCTACAGCTCTTCACAGAGAACTATGGCCAAGGGTCATTCAGGAGTAAGCCAGGGCATGCACAAGGTGCATCCTGCTCCTGCAGCTACTTGGGCTCTACTCAAGAGATTGAACAGTCCTAAATCTAACCTGTCTGGGATATGGTCTCCTCCCTAGATGAAGCCTTCAGCAGGTGGTGAAGGATGGTACGGGTGGAGACGGAGTGTCAAGTGTGGTGCAGAGACTTGTTCCTCTAGCAGACACCTTGTCGTTGTTGTGCTGGGGACGGCGAGAGAAGAACCACGCCAAGTCTAAGGCTCAGGGATAAAAGGAAGTGTTTTAATAATTTTCCAAAGGCTTTTATTTGGTAGTTCACAAAAGTGTGTTAAATGGCATAAGGTAATTGGTCCATTGGCCATCCACCCCTTGAAGGGATTGGCCAAATTCTAAGACACCCATTTATAAATATTTTCTAGTTAGAACCATAACAATACTGCAAAACAACCTGCAAGATAAAGGGATTAGGTTACAGAAACTTCTAACTGTTTGCAGCCAGTGTCTGTGAGAAAGCAAAGACTTTCTCACAGACAGAGGCAGAAAGCTGGAAAATCTTTCTGCAACCCAGGTTTCAGTGTCCACAACACCTGAGTTCAGACAGGTGTTAAGTGGTGGATGCCTCCCCAAACTTTGTTGGGGCAGGCTTGGTCCTGCTTTAGCAGGCTGTTAGCCTGTCACACAGCTTGGAAAGGCCCTCCCCAGGGACTCCAGGCACTCCTTGATTGTGAAAAGCATATCCCCTCAGACTGGTGGCTAGCAGCCACAGAACACATTGCTGTATCCATCAGCAGTGTTCTCTTCCCCACAGCCCCAGAAATCCTTACTCATTGCAGTAGCCGACTGTCTGATAGAAGTACCCAAGTGGTGGGAGTTTGTCTGAGACCACCACCAGGCAGCAGGTGAGAGTCTTCTGGTCTCTTACCAGGAGTGATTTGAAGTCTACTGTTTTCTGCAGTAGGTGGGAGGAAAGCGTGGGATGTAGGATCCTGTTCTCTAGCTCCACAGGGAAATGGTGTTAGGCTTGGGGATTGACCATGCGAAACTCTGACTTAGAAACTTGAGCTTCTCCTGCCTCACCTACCCCACTGTACAGCGCTCACCATGCCAGCTGAATAAGACGTAGTGTTAATTGCACTGTGTGCTCCTAAGCTTCTTTCCATGGCTTTCAGGAAGCTGATTAAGAGAGAGAAAGTAAAGTGGGGATTAATGGGATCCTGGTGGAGGCTTGGGGGAAAAAAAAGGAAATTCCTTGGAGGGGAAAAAGAGGGATTTGAACAGCTGACAGCAAGCCTCTGCAAACAAGCCCGGAGAGTTAGGCAGCAGATGGACTAACACTCTCTGGGCTTGTGCCAATGCATCAGATTGATTTTAAAGATGAAGCACCCACTGCCTGGGAAAGCAAGCCCTTCGAGTAGGAGCTCTTCCTGGCAGCTGTTCAAACACTAGCTGCTTTACAGTTCACTTTCGGTGCACCAAGAGGCAGTGAGAAGCACTGGGGACTTGCTATATGAAATATGACCAGTGGGAACTATGGATCAATAAAGGGGTTATTTTTGTAGGGAGGATTGCATGGAAAATAATGTCCAGTTGCTCAGAAACGCATAGTGTGCAATTAAAGAGCCAGCAGAGATCAAAGGGCCATCAAGTCAAACTCTGTGCATCCCAGCATGGTGAGTGCTAAATCTTTCAAGCAAAGGTGAAGACTTCTCTGGAAGTATAATAATTCTCCTCAGAGGGGAGTTATTTTGCTGGCCCTCGGCTGTAGACCTTGCTGTAGAACAGCTTATGTCATGAAGTATGACTGCTGTCCTAACCAGCTGTGTTACCAACATCCCCCCCAATGCGTCTGAATTGAACTCACAGGGTGCCTCGGTGATGGGCTTGGATAGGTACAAATGCCTCCTTCTCCCACACCATCCTTTTCCTTCTACAGAAATGGAATGAGCTGGAGTGCTTTATTTTTCTCTCCTGCCCTTTTCTCAAAATTAAATAAAAACCTTCCTGTTGATGAAATAAAACTACTGAATAAGAAAACATGTGAAGACTCCTAGGTGAAATAAGCATTTTCACAGCAGTTCATTCCATCAGACTATATATTACATATATGTAATATAGCCCAATGGTCCACTTAATTTACGAAGGCTGTTCCATGGTTCCCCTTCTTAATTTCCCATTGTGTATAATTTGGTTCTAAGTCTGCCATACACTTTCTATGGTATGCATGACAAGGAGACACAGTCTCAGACCCTGAGCTGGTGCCAGCTCCCACATCTTGAAGCGCCCCTTGAACATAAGCTTATACAAAAGTTAATCAGTTTTTAGGCTGATTGTACAACATGTGCAGTTGTGATTAGAGTCTATATTTAAGGCTTGGCTGCCAAAAAGACTTCGGCAATGACAAGCTTACAAGTATTTCAGCAAAAGGCTGACACAAATGTAGGGTGGGCTGGGAGTGCCACACAATTTATACTCTGCCCTGAGGAAATGCCACCCCCCACCCTGGCACAGCACCTTCCTCCGCCTCTGTTGGTGTTGCAGCAAAGGGTACTTGTGTTTGTCATCCTACCTCCTCCTCCATCCCAGGGTTTCTGATGCAATAGGACCAGAGTGAGAAAACAAGTATGATGCAGCAGGCCTGCCAATGCACAGCTGTGGCAAAAGGAAAAAGTACTCGGGGGCTGGCAGCAGGTCTGATATCAGGGATTTCAAGGGTGCAGAGATGTGGAAAGGTAAAGAGAGAGCAGCATCAGCTGCTAATTCCCCTTGATGAAGAGTTCCCTGTTCCCCTCACTGTGCATGGTGCTTGCAGCTGGAGTAATTTGGAGAAAACCAATATCCAGCTGTCGCTCAGAGGTCGGATGGGTTGTGTCTTGATGTGTGCAATAGCGTGTCTTGACTTTCGAGTAGCTGGGGTCTTGCTGAAGGGAGAGAACCTGATTGGAGAGGATTTGCAGTCAGATTTTCAGCTGGAAGTTAAGACAAACTCATATCTGTTCGCTTGGCTGACAACCGTGAGTCTGGGAGCCGGTGACTTGGCCTTTCAGCGCTGGGGTGTTTGCTCAGATGTACTCCACACAAATAGCGTGACGGGCTGACAGGCTCTACCAGCTGCTTGGGCATTTATGACATTGTGCAAAATAGACATGGGGCTCCCTAGAAAGCCAGCAGGAATTTGGCACAGTACCACCAGGCTCAGATGAATATCACATAAGCATTCACTAAATTGGCATATATCAAGATTTATACAGTTGAATGAGAGGTTTGAGGATTCCCAAAAATAGCATCCCATCAACCAAAGCTCTCTCTTGGTCTGCTTTACTACAAGACTATTGATAAATATTAAAATTAAAGTTATTTCCCCCAGTGGAATCTTCTGTTGTAACCTGCCAGTTTTACACCCCTGACTTCAATGCAGCACCACTGGCACAGAGCTGGGACATTTTGATGATGAATCTAGTCCCGCATTTGCTTTAGCAAACTAATTGAATGGATTTCTAGAAGTGGAAATGTCATAGTAACTGATGGGAAATGCATCAGGTAAGCAGGTAAGAAATGACAGGTTTCATGACTGATAGCCAGGCATGTTAAAGATATGGATGTTTACTTGGCAGGGATTGTTACTAGAACAAAGCGTTTTATGTTTCATGGGAAATAAATGCAAACATAAAATTATTTTTTTTTTTACTTTCTCCTCTCCTAGTCACTGAGGACAGTTGATTTCAAATGCTGCCTTCCTGCTCAGAGAACAGAAATGTTTTCTGGACAGACACTGAGGCTGGTAATACCAATGTCAACCTGGAGTCATGCCTCAGTGCAGTCCATGGAGTTCCTTCCCATTTACATCAGCACTATAGATGAGCTTCTGGCTCACGAAAGCAATCAAAATTAATCGATGTGGCTAGAATTTGAAATTTCAAATGCTTCTGTTGAATGGTTCATGAACAATCTACAGGCTAGGAGTTATTTGCAGAAAGTATCCAGCAGTTAATTTCAAATCCCATATACGTTTGAGTTGTTCATAAGCTACTTGCAGACAATTTGCAAACAGAAAAAGAGGATAAAATTCATCAAAATAAATGATCTGCCATGAATTATTCATTTGGTTCCCATCAGTCATGCCAAATCTCTCCCTTGTTGTTCGTTTTTGCAAAGAGATCAGTGATTGAGTTTAGCTTTGAGACAGAAGCATGTGTTCACCCCTAGAGATGCTTCGGCAGAGCGGACCTGCGGCATGTAGGTGATGAGAATAAGAAAGCTTCGGTGGCACACAACATTCCATTCTGTGGATAAACAGCAGATTTTAGCCAGCAGGGCTGTCAAGCAGGCTGCTTCCACAAGGACTGTTTTTAAACAGAAAGCCCCAGCTACCAAAACAAGCCCTGAGCTCAAAGGGGAAAAGAAAAGAGAGAACCAGGAGTATGTGATGTTAACAGGAAAGGTATCTTTCAGCCCATCCTACCAGCCAGCTGAGGGTAGCTTTGCCTTTTAAGGTGTGAGGGAAGAGTGTGGGTGAAGTCCAGACCACTGAGAAACAAAAGCAGGTATCACCTCACCTGAGAATGTTTCAAGCACCAGCATGGTTTCTTTCCTTGCATATGTAATTGATTTATAGTCATGGACACTCTCCCATAACTAGCAGAAAAGGGACAGAGGAACTAAGTGGTGTCCATGCAACATAATGGAAAGAGTGGAAAGGCTCTGCACCCGCTGATTAATATAGTGAAAACTATATCCAGGTACAGATTTTTTTGGGGAAAAGAGGCAGATAATTAAAAGAAAAGGGCCTCATTCACTGCTGTTTTGCCCAGGTCAACAGCAGAGAAATACAGCTGACACCAACTGCCTTTTGATAAATGGCATTGGCATAGCACAAATAAGAGCACTAAGAGTAAATAAGCTGTCTTACGTTAAAAAAAAAAGAAAAAAAAAGTTGAGTTTAATTCAAAAACAATACATGTAGCAGCATAAGCCCTCAGCACTCAACGGGCCCTCATATGAGGCTCCTATAACCCGGGTTTAGTTGCAGCATGGATGTATTATCCCTGTTCTTTCAATAAAGGCATTACCATGCTGCATGCACAGCAATAAGCCAGACCCAACTCTCCAAAGCCTCAGACCAGTGCCTGAGGTGCTAGGTTACAGCTTTTACTATACAGAAAATGGAAGTAAATAGGGCATAATAGAGTTTAGGGAACTGAAATGTCACATAGCTGAAAAAGGGCGTCTAGCAGCACAACTGATAAGAGCATCTGTTGAAGCACTCTCCCTGCACTTCAGTTTACATCTTACACTTTGCTGCGAGCCCTTTCCGGAGAACCACTTGGCAACATTTAATTTAGACAAGTGTACCTGTCATCTTCGGCCTGTTGCTTCTGATGCTGGTGGAGCACAGACAGCTTGCTGAGGGTGAGTGAGAGGGGCTGGTCTCTCAGGCTGGGAGAGCTGGCGCTGCTGGCAGCTGGCCACCTGCCTCCCAGCGCATGCATGGCTTCTCATTTGAGTCCTGGTTTGGAAAGGAAGGTCTTATATGTCTCCAGGAAACAATGGCAAGGGTCTCAAAGAAAGGTCATGTGGAAGAAACACTGATTTAATTTTTTAATAAACTTGCCTTCCTTTCATCAGGTTAGGAACAGGCTCATACAACCAGGTAGCTGTATTGGAGTTTATTTCCCCACTATTTTAAGCTTTTACTTCAGTCTATTTGACCTAAAAATTAATCCTAATCTATCACATGCAGAGTAACATGTTTTATTTTACAGTACATTATGTGCACACAGCTTCACAATCTTAACAATCTCTTGTCACCCACCTAAGGCAAGCTAAGGGGAGGGCTCAACAGGGTGCTGGTGAGCTGGTGGCACTGGGGTCATGAGAGGGGAGGCAGCTCATGTTTTTAGCAGGGCTACCTGCCCCTGTGTGCCCTGTCCTGCCACCCCTTTCCAGAAAGGCTCCCTGGCCTCCGAGGCCAGGTACAGGCAGCAGTCTGGCTGAGAAAGCAGCAGCCAGGGAGAGAGAGAGCAGCAAATCCCATTACAGAGTTCATTCAACCAGGGATTCAACAGGAGTCTAAAGCGCTCAATTTTTAAGATTGCCAAATACTGTGCAGGAAGGGATTATTCAAGTCAGCTTTGCTGGAGCAACCCACAGGCCTGATCTATGTGGGAGTAGACTTGTTTCTCTTGCCTGCCCTTGCAGACCTGTGACCCAAGTGGTGTCCCCTGGCCATGGCTGCCCATACATCATCTCCAGTGCTGAAATCTGGGCGGTCACATTGCACCTTCTGGCAAAGGTGTGGGGGACGCTGAAGACTTGGTGATGCTAAATTGCTTTGCCATTAATGACACAGAATCTGTTACCTCAGTTACCTCGTGTTTCATTTGAAATACATTTGCTTGCAGGCGGCAGTTTCGCTGTCTTACTTACATTGCCATAGAAACAATCTTTCGCATTCCTCTATTTGTTGTGCATTTTTGTTAAAGGCTCTTTCTTCTTTACTTATCCACTCTATCTTTTCATTTGCCAATGCTTTCTTCATTATGTCCTTCCAATTCCCTCACCTTGTAGCTTGCCGTGCTGCAGCAGAGTGTTTTTCTTGGTAAAGATACCCAGCTCACTGCCTCTGCCCCTATAGGTGTCAAAATCCACCAGCGATACGCCACACAGATAAGGAAAGTGGACCAAGTGTGTGCAAGTGGACCTGTGCCTATGCCCACAGGTGTTGGGATGAGGAGAGAAGGAAATGGGAAGAAGTGTGATATGCTGGTATCAGACCAGTTGCCCTTGACAGTAATGAAACCAATTTTAACTTCTGCCGTGTGACCAGGGAATGAGGCTGCCCATCAGATAAGGGGCTGTGGGACTCCAAGGGTTGTCTCACTCGGTTCACGTACACTGGGGAGGAGCACTGCTAAAAGTTCTGTGTTCCATGCAATTATAAGAAGAAAAAAATCTTTTTGGGCATGCTGATTAGACAGAGAGATTTTATGATGAATCACACTCCCCGGTGGATAGCGTTTGATTGTTTGCTTCAGAAGAGAAAAGGAAGAAAAAAGGAAAAGTAAGATGTTTAGGGCTTTTCTGATTGAGAAGGGTGACTTTTGCTAACACACAGATTATACCTTGTTTCTCTCCTCCTCTGCTCTTGTTGGCAGGAAGTACCCAAGAAGAAATAAGAGCTATTTATGAGAAAAAAGAAAAAAAAAAAAAGCAAATCTATTCAGTGACTGATCACATATAAACAAGTATGTCTTTTTTCCCCCCCGTTCCTCATGGGAGGCTGCTCTACTGCTGGCAAAGAGACAGGCAGTGATGCATCCAGAATCACCTTGCAAGTGCTGGGCAGGGCCAAGGACAGAATGTCATCTCCTTGAACACAGGGGAGGGCTTTCTGTGCTAGGCTGGATGCTTCTCCTGAGCTGCTGGAGCATCTCCCAGCAGTGAGCCATGTCACCAGCTGCAGAATTTGCTCCTTTGTCCAGCCTTTGCTGTGACATGCAGTGGGTGAGGGGATGGAGGTTGTTACCTGGGCTTCTGTGTTACCACTGCCTATTTTATTTTCTTTTTTGTTAGATTTTGTGTTTGAGAGCTCTACATTTACTCTTCAATGATACCCCTTATTTAAATTCCTCTTCCTCAGAGATGCAGCCATTCTGTATGTCCAGGCAAGGAAACTGTGGCAAGTGGCTGGAGTATATAGGAAAAGCCCGAAAATCCTGCTTGTCTTGCATGAGAAGATAAACAAAACTCAGAATTTCTTCTCTAAACAGGGCATGAGAAGAAGGACTAACAACTGTAAGAGTGTTTGGTTTCAGCATCAGGAAGACACATGCAGCACAGATTGGATTTCTTCTTTCCCTGGCCTTTAGGAAATCCTTTAGGAGCACCAAATGCAGCGATGATGAGGTTGACAGAAGGGGGAAAGCAGAGCAAGATTTATCTAGATTCTTCCCACCCTTCAAAGTGCTCAGGGTGTGCAAAGGGGTACGTACTCAAGAGAGCTTCTGATTCTTGCTGGGCTACTCCTCATTTTTTCCCTTGGAAGCAGCCATGCACCAAAATCTGTTTATAGTACATAGTTATTAAGATCAAATGTAGCAGTAATAGCATGTGACAGTCTTCTCTTTTCTGAATCAATTTGTACCATATATGAGTCTTAGTTCTGTCAGATGAAGTGAACTGTGACAATGTCTATCCATCCATCAGGACAAATCAAGCTATTCCTACATTTACACTGAGAGCATCTTAGTGCATTTAACATTTTTTCCTGTGGCAGAGTTTCCCAGTTTTGTAATGCCAAATGTAGGAACTATGGGGTCACCAAGTCCTTCAAAATTAGTGAGACCTACATTGGCTGTGTTGATGTCACCTAATTGCTTGTATTTCCTGTATGTGTTTTCCTTCCATTATTGTTTTCTTCTTCACTTTTTTTCCTCTTAATTTCATATACAGGGAACTTCTTTCCTCATGTCACGTATGGATGTCATGCACAAACTCACAGCTGACCCATGAAGATGCTCCAAGTGCTATTAGCTAATGGCAGCTATTAGTGCTGCTGGCCTACTGGTGTGGAAGAGCCAGGGCTTTTAGAATAGAAATGCACAGTTTTTCAGTCTGGTGATGTGCAAGTACATTATTAGAATTGAGTTATGGTTGTGGGAAACTACTTAAAAAAGAGGCCCCAGAAGTTTTGCTTGGAGGGTCTGAAACATGTATTAGTGCTAGGACAGAACACCTTTGCCCTTCCAGGGAGAGCAGGGCCAGCCATGGGCTGCTGTGTCCCGTGTATTCCCAGCAGAACTTGTAATTTATGAAGTTACGTCCAAAGGCAAAACTCTGGGGTAAAAATTTCTCTCTTTTATAACTCCATTTGAAGTAGCAGTTGCCATAATCTGACTTCCATGTGACTTTTTAAGTAAGAACATAATTTCTCTGCAAGGGAAGCTCATGGTGCTTGTTCCATCACCCTGAACTCGTTAGACTCTTCAGAACCTCAGCTGCAGCTATTGATACTTTTCATTTCCGAAGTTAATTTTCTCTGTTATCCTCTCCAGAGACTTAATTACACAAGAAGCAGTTATATGAAGGATCAATAACTGACTTGCAGCAAGTGATGCTTCCACGTGGTAGCACGGTGGCTGTCTGTGCTTTCTGATACTCAGACCATTAGGGGAGCATCCTGACCCACTCTGACTCCATTTCCATCTGCACCGGGCTCTTCCACAGCATGCTGTCTTGTCAACAGGTTTATCAATATGGTGAACTACAAATTCCTCCTGCTTTAGGCATCCTTCCCTACAATGAGCACAGACACACCCGGTAAGATGACTGCTGTTGCTGTAGGAGAGAGCGTTTTCCTGGTATCGCATTGACCCAAAAAATGCTAAGGGCTGTCTTTACTCAGCAGCTAAACAGGCTGGGGTGGACAGAATGGAGCACAATAAATCCCTTCAATGAGATCCCAGGTGGTGGGTGTCATGTTACTGTTCAAGTCTTATGCCAAAGTTTTTTTTTCACACCACTTTGGCTATGTTAGGGCAGCTATAGGGAGTTATTGCTCCTTCAGAGGTAAGCAATGTTTTGGTTGCAGAGTAAATGGATAGTCCTTTTGCAGAAGTGGCTCTCCTGGAGAGGGAAGAAATTACTTCAGTTTTTAGCTGAACATTTGTTATTTTTTTAGTAAAAGAGGTTCCACTGCTCAGGCCAAAGATGCTACGTGACACATAGCAATGATGCCTTCCCCAACACAGACACTGCTGCCTTTGAAGGACCTAGCTGTGTAACTAGAGACTGCTGAGTGAAGCCTTTCCTTCCCTGAGCATACTTAGTGGGGCTGTCATGGACCTCATGGAAATACTGACTGTGGTCTGGGAAATAATGACTGTGGTCTTCTCTGGTCAGAGAAGATTGCGTGTGCTGTTAAGTACTGAGATGTGTAGAGAGAAACTGCAGGCTTGATCTCTTACTCACACTTACTTAAAGTGTTCTCCTCTAACTAAGCAATAAGCTGTGGTAAATCACCCTTTTATACCCTGATGCTTTGGTTATAATGTTTCATTAAATAGGTCTAATTGAATGTCTGGAGAAGCTTACATCTCCCACAAATCCTCCTCTGCTAATGGAAAAGTCATGTAAACAAGAATCACTTTATTACATCCATTGTTCCAATAATGCCCCTTCCAAATGGGAAAGACTTGAATCAGAGCAATTTAGTCCTTGTCTCAGTGTAGTTTCTCTTCTGGTCAGTTTTACTGGGAGGAAAAATAAAAGGCGCACTGGAAACACGTTAGTGTGAAAAATGGCTGCAGCTTGCATGCTGCATGGTCTCGGGAAGCCATGCTGAATGGCACATTTAAAAACCCTTTGCAGAGCACACATCACCTCCCGGGGCTGACACAGCCACTGAACTTTCTGCCCCAGTGCCTGCTGTGCCAGAGCGCGGTTGGTTTGCTGGCAGCGCAGGGGTCGATCAATACCCCAAAGCCATGCGAGGCAAACGGAGTCTGAATTGCCTCCCAGCAGCAGAGGCACTGTGGCATCCAGCGGGGTCGTTCCTCATTTGCCCTGACTCCTAAGTTGTTTCAGGCCTGTAGTTTGGGTCCATGTGTTCAGGGACAGCCAAAGTTAACCCCATAAGATAAAAAATGTGGGAGTTTGTCATTGCATGAGAGCTTATAGAGAAGGTAATTTATAATCACCAAAAACTGTGTCCCCATTAAATTCTTTATTTCCTGTAATTTCTGGTAGATTCATGCAGTGGTTCTCCTCTATTCCTAGCAATGGGCAAGGCTGGGTGGATCCTCCTGGGACTTGGGACACACTGCTGCACAGGTTTTGACCATACAGACCTCAAATCCTTTCTGATGAGTTGTCTGAACTTTCCACAGCATAGCTCTCAGGTCCCAGGTGAGGAAAGTCCTCCAGCCCAAATGGTGCTGTTTCTCTGATGCTTTTATTCCAGCCTTTGGTCTGGGGTAGCCCTGGTACCAACTTGCACCTCCAGTGGGGGATTCTTTATCACATCATCGTTAAAGCTACACTGGGACAGCAGGACCTGTGTCTGGACCGAGTGCACAAGTCCTTTATTACCTTGTAGAGAGAGGCTGGAAGGCTTCAGCAAGCATTACTTTCCCTTCAGTCATCTGACCTGTAATACTTGCAGGCAAGTCCCTGGTGGGGCCTTGCACTCAGAGCATTAAAACTCCATCCCCTGCTCTTCTGTTTGGTTTTCCCAATGACCTTGCATGAATCATGCAGCTACCTGGGTCCTCAAGTAACCTTACTGTAAAAGCAGCAACAACATGACCCTGCAAAAATGGTGTCCTGGCATAACACCCGCATCCTACATGTGTCCCCTGTTTGCTATAGATCACTAGGCAAAACTTCCAAAAGACAGCATGAGCACTCTTTTCTGTGTCTTTGATCATCAGGTGCTGTATTGCATGGGATACTTTGAATTCTCTAGTCTATTTTGGGGGAGGAAGGAGGAAAATGAGATCAAGGCAGTTACTGAAGGCAAGTCAGGCTCAGACTATAACTGTGCTATGTTTAAAATATTTAATTCCACAGTATGAGTCACTATGACTTGGCTGCTATTGACCTGGGTAACCTGAGTCAATATTGCATAAAAGGCCCTCTCATTTTGTCACTATAAATAAAATCTGTGATTATTCATAGCGAATGCTAAGTTTCTATTACCATAAGCAGCCTTACAAGAGCATTATGCTCCAAGATGTGGCTGTGTCACTGCTTGTGGGTCATCTGGAGCTGCCTTCATGGGTGACTGGCTTGAAAGGGGCAGTGCTTCTGCCCTCAAGCATTTCTGCCCCTTTCTGGCAGAAGGAGAAGCCTGCTTCCATCAAGAACAAAAACCACTGAAAAAATTGTTCAGTGATTGCAAAAACAAGAAAAGAAGCTGAGGGAGAAAAAGTGAAAGAAGCTAAACATAGGGAAAGGAAAAGAAAGAAAAGGAAGTTAAGGTCCCTGCTTCCCCCAGGGCTAATTTTCATTATTGGCTGATGTTTTATGTCACCATCCCCTCCTACTCCATGTGTTGTAATTGGGCTGGCACATGCTATGCACATCCTAAAGGGACATGGTAATTACTTGTTGGATAACTAGAAAGTCTATGCAGGGGTGTGTTTGTGATGAGCCCTGCAGTGCCATCTGGCCCTGCCTGTGACCAGTCCCATGCTAAACCCACTGGTGACCCCAGCCCATCCTACAGAGCCTTCTTCCACCTCCAAAGGGTTTATAAAAGCTCAGTGGATGGCACCAGGTGCCTCTGAAGGGGCATGAGTTAGCTGAGCTGCCTCGTCGTGCACTTGAGGTGCAGATTTCAGTGAGCCCAGCAGAGATGTGGGCTGTCACCTGTGTTGGTGGCTGTGCAGACCAGGCTCAGGAGCAGCTCTAGCCAGTGGAGGATGAGGGTGAGTAAGGCTCTGTGCTCTAAAAGAGAGGGTGACACCTTGAACAAGGGGAGGGTAAAACAAAGGGATTAGTGTACTATTTGGATATGTTGTCCTTTCTAGTGTTGTATTCCTGTATTTCTTGATGGTTAAGCACCATGCATGAAAAAGGCAATTAGACAGTGAAATGTGGCCTCTTGATTTTATCTGAGTTGTGGCACTGAAAGACAGTCCTTAATTGGCTCTGTGATTGTCAGGGGAACAGCACTGATCTGCTCCCCGCCCTTACCCTGGGAGACACAGGAGACAGACTCCCCTGTCCTGCAAGAGGATCAGCTGAGAGCAGCCACGGGTAGAGACATCTTTAGGGGTTGGATTACGGTGCTTGCATTGCAGCTTTAGCAGGGAGTCTGTCATGGAGACATTTTCATGTTGATCTATGCTTCAACAGTATTGAAATAGCAGTGACATCCTTCAATACAAACTTCAGCTCTGCCTCCCTGTTGCATGCCCTGCCCTGCATCAGGTCTTCTCCCAAACCTCAGGGCTGGTGCTGCAGAGAGAGGGTCCACCACAGCATCTCACCCACCTCGCCTTTTGTCCCACACAGCACAGCAGATGTCCCACTGACCCGCGGCACCTTCCAACAGTGGCCTTCTGTCTGCAGCTGCCTCAATTTTCTGTATAAATCACTCTATCAGATATCTCAGCTGCTCAACTTGATCTTCACACCAGGTCCTCACACAGATGGCCAAATCTGTGGCAGGCAAAAAGGTCTTCCTCATTAATTACTTCACTCTTCAAGCCCTTTAGTACAGACGTCTCTATCCACAAACCAGGTAAGTAGATAGTGTTGGCTTATTTTATGTCTGGGAAAATTAAGTCCATGGGGTGATCAGCATGGTTTAAATGGAAAGAGACAGATGTTTAATGACTTTCCTAGAACATTAAGGTGCTCACTGTCCCAAGAGTCCTTGGCTTAGATTCACTAGCAGAGACCATTGTTGTAACAGATTGGCAGTGGGTTACTTTTAAAAGGTTTTCATGTTTGAATTGGAAGACTCACCTTAAAGAAAAACCTGACTCTGTGTGTGTCATGACAAATACAAGCACACAGGTTACAAGCCTCTGAGCACTGAGCTGCAAAATACTTGTTCCTGTTATTCACCAGAGGTTCTGGAATTGGGACTAAAATATGGGATAGACCACTCACTCCTTTTTCTCATCCATTCAAGTTTTACTGTACATGTTAATTGTGACCAAAGTTACTATTTTTCCTGAATACACTGGAAGCAATGTGAAGTTTTGAGGCACGAATAGCCAGTGGAAATTTGCTAAGGCAATATGGCACCACTAAACAGATAAACTTTGCTGGAAGCTCAGATACAGTTGGCATCCCCCTCTGCTGCTTGCGCAGTCCCAGATAAGCTCTGTTGAATTAGCCTCTTCCCCTGGATTGCTCATCTGCTATATTTCTAACTCACCTTTGGACTCAAATATTTTTACCCCAAATACTCCACTGTACTCAGCAAGCATTTACACAGCATTTGCATGGTTGATACTCCAGTGTACACAGAGCCGTAGGGGGACAGGTTTTCAAAGTGCGTGTTGAGTATATGTTTAAAGACAGAAGAAATATCATAAAATTTGGAGGAGTTTCAGGTTTGAGAGGGGCAGCAAGCCCATGCCAGTGCTTAGACTGGAGGAGGAGGGATTTGGAAGAGCAGGCTGCTGACCCCAGCACTTACAGGGTCTGAGAGGTTTTGTCAAGGCAAGTCAGAATCACAGAATCACAGAATATCCTGAGTTGGAAGGGACCCCCAAAGATCATTGAGTTTAACTCCTGGCCCAGCAGCACAGGATACCCCAAGGATCACACCATGTGCCTGAGAGTGTTGTCCAAATGCTTCTTGAACTCTGTCAGGCTGGTGCTGTGACCACTCCCCTGGGGAGCCTGTTCCAGTGCCCAGCCACCCTTTGGGGTGGAACCTTTAGGAACCTTTTCCTACTATCCAGCCTAAACATCCCCTGACACAACTTCAGGCCATTCCCTCAGGTCCTGTCACTGGCCACCACAGAGAAGAGATCAGTGCCTGCCCCTCCTCTTCCCCTCACAAGGAAGTTGCAACTGCAATGAGGTTTCCCCTCAGTCTCCTCTTCTCCAGGCTGGACAGACCAAGTGACCTCAGCTGCCTCTCAGATGTCTTCACCTCAAGGGTCTCGATCATCTTTGCTGCCCTCCTTTGGACGCTCTCTAATGGCTTAGTATCTTTCTTATATTGCAGTGACCAAAAGAGTTACTGCTTTCCCTGTCTTATGAAACAGTGCAAACACCTGGCGCCTGAGCTGCTGTCCTAGGGGCCGCTGAGAACTTTCTCAAGAAGATAGAAATGCTGTCTGAGATACCATACACAGCTGGAAAGTCTTGTGTAAAATATCTCAGCTGAAAACTCTCAAGTGGCCCATGTTGGTTGTTTCATGCTCTGAATCAACAGCCCTTGACACCTGTTAGCTTACATGTTTCCACCAAATTATGCTTGCATTCGCATTAGTAAGATACAGCTAACATTTTCTTTCAATTTTTTTCCTAGGAATTTTCCTATCAAACAGAAGCCCTATCAATAAGGATGAACTTTTTCCAAATGAAAATTAAAGGGTTTTTTTCCCCTTTCCCTTCTCACTTGATTTCTAATGGTTATTTTAGAAATACTCAGTCTTCATAGAGAGACCAAGAGCAAACTCCATCCCTGAATAAACAAATTCATATTCATGTGTATGTACATCCCTTTGTACATATATATTCCTAAACACATAAAAAACCAAGCACATGGCATTGCTTGGAGTTATGTAGACAGCTTTGGATGCCTATTTTATTTATTTTACTTCTATTAGAGAGGAAAATTGGATTTGGGTATGTATATCTCCAAGGGTGCATTATTCGACTTTTAATCTACATCAGACTGTAACAAAGCACATCGCATATCACAGCTTCTGCTGCGTCTGATACAAATTCTGTATTTCAAGAATATTTATGTATACAGAATTTAGTTTGGTGGCAGAGGTGTTGCATTCTGCACTTTTTTTCCTGGAGGGTATTACTGGTTGTTACTGTTTGAATTGACTGTTCACATCAATTTAATCTGTGGAATGGGTGGATATAAGTATGGTCTGGTGAATAATGACAGTCCCCAGTAAACAAAAGGGTTAACTTTGCATATCTTTTCCTCTGCTGGGGAAAGCCTGCCAGAGATGGAAAGAAGGAGAAATGGAGGCTCCCTCTCCACTTTTGAGGAAGGGATGAGACCCAGCAAGGAGGGGATCCCAGGTGGTTTCTCCTGACAGTTGCTAGTTTCTGCTATGACACGAATGAGAGGAAGGACAATAAAATCTGCTTTGCATGATTTATTATGTATTTATATATCTGCACTGGACGAGTCAGATTTCAACAAGGACTTGTCTAAAACTTCTCTATTCAACCGTGGTTGTTATACCTATTTTTTCCACTTGTC
Organism: Edolisoma coerulescens; assembly: GCA_013397115.1. Classification (NCBI taxonomy): domain Eukaryota; kingdom Metazoa; phylum Chordata; class Aves; order Passeriformes; family Campephagidae; genus Edolisoma; species Edolisoma coerulescens. Next base: position 1,032,131 of record VWZW01002930.1, on the reverse strand, counting down.
TTGTCTCCCTAAGCCCAGCTCCTATAATTACTTTGGCCCATCCTGGACTTTAAAAGGCAAATCAGCAGTGCTGAGCTCTCTCAAATTCCCTTGAGGGCAGCTTTTTCTCCCCTGAGCCCTAGACAGTCCTGTCAGCCGCTGTGCTCCCGTGACAAGATGGCTGCGTTTCACAGCAAATGAGATGCTTTATTAGCGCGCGGCTGTAAAATACTTTGAAACTCTAGTAGATGAATAATGTTGTATCATAAATATAAAATGAATATTGGTTTACGGTTTCTGAAATATTAATTTGTGCATGGAGTCACTCTTGGAATGTTTTTTTTACTAAATGTAAAGATCTTCTCGAGTTCTGAATGTCCTTGCTTTGGTTTTTATTATTAATATTCCCTCCAGGAGACACTGACTTTCACTTCCCCTAGACATGCTGACTCCTGCCTGCCAGAGTGATTCAGCAGCTTGCCACTCACTTTTACAGAAGGAAAGTTTTCTCCTGGCTCCTTCCACTGGCCTGGTGTGACATTGGCTGCAATCGAGGGACATATTAGTGTGGCTGGTTGACTCTTCACACCTACTTGCTGCTGAGCAGCTGGGCAGCTCTGAGCTTTCTGTCTAGCTCGTAGCCCTGTCCTTTATACAGGGAAGAAGATCCCCATGGAGAGCATCAGGGCTCTCTGCCTCACAGCTTTCCCTCTTCCAGGCAGGATCATGTTAAATATCCAAAAGTTATTTATAATTGAGGCTGGCTGCTGACGATCTGTCACAATCATCCAGGTCTATAGAGGAAATTCTACAGAAAAATGCTGCTCGTTTGTTTAACTGCAACAAATGCCCATAAAAATTGCAAAGGGTAGGGAGTGATTAACATTGTCTTTTCTTTCTTTCTCATGCAAAAGGTGGGGGTAGGCCATTGTTTTCAACTGAACCCGAGGAGAGGAGACTCAAATTACAATATTTAATTGCATTTTGGTTTTCCTAATAAAGTGTTAAATAGCTGTCAGAGCTTATAAACATAAAGCCTAACATAAACCAAACCAGAGACATAGATGTATATACCTGCGTGCAAACCACCTGACTGGTATGTCTTGTTTTATTAGAGCATGGTATATGAAGTTAAATTATGTGGGGCTTATGGATCCTTAAATTACACATTTTTATTGATCTCTTGTCAGTCTTAAAAATATATTACAGAGAAAAAGAATGCAGTCTTTGATACTGAACAAGAAATTCAACTGCAAGCCATAAAAGATCTGAGAAACTATAATTCAATGTGTGGGGCTGACAAAAATGTAAAACACTTGATCGTAGCTAATTAGTTTTAAAAATTCCATGTCACACACCTTTAGAGACCAGATCAGGAATCAGTATTGTAGTCATTCATGGGACAACTTTCCTGGTTGCCCTGGGGTAGACATTTTGAAGCAGACACCTTTGCACAAAATTTTCATATCCTCCAAACCACCCAGTGATTGTCTTTGCCCCTTATCCTCTGCTAGACTTGGGAAACAGGGTCCTGGGGTTTGAAAGCCAGGTTTCCACAGCAGCATAAATTCTGCAAACCTGGCCTCTGTCTGGGTCCCAAACTGGGGAAATAAGACCCACCAGCTCTGTGTGGTCTTCTGTGCTTTGGACATTTGTATGTGGAGAACCACAATGGTGCTGTGGGAAGAGCTCGGGCACGAGGGGCTGGGGTCTGACTTGCCTCCTTGCAGTACCCATCATCAGAGTGGGAATAAACTTTATCAGCACTCATGGCACAGGATGAAGCGCTGACGGTGAGGTTGAGGATACTGTGGTTTGTCTTATCTGGTGGAGAGGAGCTGGGGTGGAGAAGCAGGGCTGTTTTGGTGCTACTCCTCCATGCTGGGTGAGCTTGATTTGACTGGTGGCTGTGGCGTGCCTTTACCCTGCCATAGCTCATTGCCCTGGGTGAGGTGCTCAGTGATTCAGAGCAACCATTTTTATGTCTTTTAAGAAATGAGTCTGTTTCCCTAGTGGCCTCTTGTCATTGCTGGAATTCAGCTGCTAGCTCCAAAACGGACATCTCCTTTAATATTGTTTGATTTTGTAACACAAAACAAACCGGATGCTCACGTCCGATAGACGTGAACATAACCTCGGTGCCTTTTTTCCTTGCAATGGAGAAACCCTATCATTTAACCTGTCTCTGAACCCATATTTTTGTGCTCAAATAAAGACAAATATTAAATATGTACTCATATCCCAGGACTTGTTTCTGGTATTCAGCTACTAAAAATTCAGCCATGGCCCACATAAATTGTTACTAATGTTTGAAGTTGCTTTTTTACCTTATCTGCAAGGAGCACCTGCACTGCTGCATTTACCAAGAGCAAGAATATTTCTTCTGTTTCTGCAAAGAGATTTAAAAGAAGAGACTTGGCCAGTTCATATGTTACTGAAGGTATCAGCAGAATTTTAAAAGGCGAGATAAACAATAATGAAAGGAAAAATAAAAGTAGTTTCGTGGGTAGTTTTGAAGCTGAGGACTGGGTTTCTGGGTTTTAGGGCATTTTCAGATCGACTTGCCTGTCTGACAACTGGATTTCATTCTCCTACAACTTTAAGTGGAGGAAAGGTGTGCATTTGTCCTGAGCAGTAAGTCTTCTTTGAAAGTTCATTGAAATTCAAAAATCCCATTTTCCAACAGCCATCCCCTGGCACTTTACAATTAATGCCTCCAAACAGGATTGTTTGTAAGAAACTGAACTGTGAGAGCATAGCACAGATTTTAGAAATGCTGTCACGAGTGTTTCACAGGAGCCTTGCTATCACTTTGGTTCTGCTCTCAAGGTCTCTGATCTGTGAGTGAGGAAAGTGTCCTCCAGACATGCAGTTTCCTCTTTCAGCTTCCCCTGCAGTCCTCTCCAAGGAGGCTCCTGTTCATTTTGCACTCTGACACGCTTTTTGGTGTGCAACTTGTGGTGGTCCAGGACCCACCTCAGGGGCACCTGAGATATGTGCAGTGGGGACAGGAACATTCCAGAGAGGAGCAAGGCAACGGTCTGACCACAAATCCCACTGCACCATCCAACTTGTGCGTCAGAGCCACTGGGCTCAGTCCTGCTGTGTGCAGAGACACCAAAGAGACTGCAAGAGTCCCACTTTGAACCCACACACTGAGTTATTTGTTCCCAAAGAGAGGAAGTGGTGTCACATGCTGAGAGTTGTTTGTGTATCTGGGAATGTTCTGTGCTAAGGAGAGCCTGAGCCATGGCTAGCTGGCAGGGTGGAAATATGTCTGCAAAGGGCCCGGTGACTCATCCTGGATGCAAGAGATGTGGAACCAGGTAGGACACAGCTGGCACAGCCTGAAGGGAGGATATTTCTGAGGACATGGCTTACTGGCCAGATGAATCTGAATGGGTAAATCCCTTCATTGCATGTCTTCTCTCCCGTGACCTGAAGGAGAAAGGAGGCACTGCTCTTGGGTACAGCCATGCCTCTGAGTTTGTTCTGCACAGAGGCTGTTGGTTTATACATCACAGAGAGCAAGAAAACTGCTGTGTTCACGAAGTCCAGCACATTACAGCCCGTGGTGACAGTCATGATGCTGTGTATGTCTAGATTAACGCTGTGCTGTTGTAGTAGGCCTGTAAATGACCCTCTGAGGCATTAAGACAGTATAGGTAATATTTCACACTTCTGGCATCAGGAGCATAAGATGTTTCTTCCAAGAACTTTATGGAAAGAGTAAGACCTCTTCACAGGCAATGCGCAGGAATAACAGTGGTCATTCATTGCCCAAAATTGGGGGTGTGCTAAGGGCATAGTGTGAGCAAGGGGAGTTTGCACACTTGGGAGAGGAGAGCAAGAAGGCCATAGAAACTGGGAACAGAGGCAGCAGAGGAAGTTTTCAGCATTACTTGAAAAGGTGTTGGGAGTCAGGCACTGAAAGAAATTTCAGAGGTGGGGGACTTCTCAAGTCAAATCAAGTCAAGGCTGTGGGCAGAGAACAATCTCCTGTTTTTTGAGGCTTATAGCATCCATGAAAAACAGACTCTTCAGAGGCTTTACTCAGTGGTCAAGGATCCATCAGAGACACAGAAGACCGACACCACTTCCTGTAAGAATGGAAACAACTTGCAGCACCCTGAGCATTGTCTGGCAGCTCATGCCAGGGTTAATACCAACTTCATAGAACATGCACCACCAAATTCTGTTTTCTTCTCACTCTTATGGTAGCAATGAAGAAGGCTTTCCTTCCTCTGTCCTTGGGCCAATGGCTCTTCAGAGACGGAGGCATGAGTGAGGGCTGCCTCACCTGCCTGCTGTGGAAATTGGCATCTCTGCTATACTTCTTGCCATATTGTGCATGCCAGCAGAAGGGCTTCCAGCTCTAGGGACAAGACTGGCTGATGTTGACAAGCTTAAACTTCAAGTAGGCACAGTAGTGCTGCATTAAAAGAATGACAGATGATGGGAGGAAGAGCAGATGATTTCTCAAGCCCATGTGAGTCCCCCTGTGCTGGCTTCCCCTCTGCTGCCAAGACAGAAGGCATGGGATGGCACCACAGGCTGGTGGTGTGGCACAGGATCAGGAGATCAAGTAGCCCAAAAAGTAGTGCTAGAAATAGGGTCATGCATCTCTCCATTTTCAAAGATAAAACCCCCATGGGTTTTGTTCTTCACTGCGGATAACTAGCAGCAATCCTCCTGGGACAAAGCCAGGGAGCCTGTGATCCAGCCCATTACATAGATACGCTGGCGTGTGAGACAGCACCTCCCACAGAAGCAGCCAGGAAGGTCCTGCAGAGGGGTGACACTGTTGTGGTGGTCTCAGGAGCAGGAGCTGAGCCTGGATCCCACTTCTCAGGGGCAAAATTTCACCTGCAGCCTTTTAGCAGGGGCAGTGTTCTCAATGTATCCAGGCAGATGTTTCACTGGGGCTGGCCCTGTCTCAGTGTCCCAATCTGAGGCACTTGTTCTTCTGTTCTGAACACAAGGCTGACTGGGAAAAGCCCAAGTGTTTTTCTGATATCTGCTGGTGGCAGGAGGGGTGGGAAAGTGGTGCAGATGGGATAAAAAAGGATATTGAAGGCAAGTTGGAGAAGCAGGGAGCATTGAAGCAGCACTACTCAAAGCATGCACATAATTCTAGGAATGCCTTGCAAGCTACATCATCATTATTGTAAATTCCCCTTACTGAAACCAACTGCAAGCAAATGCTGTTCACAGTGTTATGCCAGAGCCTGGCATCGGCATGAGCCAGCAGGGGACAGAAAAATCAGAGTGGAGTTGTATTTGTATTCTGGGCACAAACTAAGCCTATACTGGCTGGAGTTAATACACACCCTCCCCACCACCTACTTCCGGGGAGTTTAAGCATCCCTCCGTCAGTCTGACCCCCACTTGGGCAGTGGTTACTTACAATGCCATGGCATGAGCTGTAGGATCCCTTTGAAACAGAGCCTTTCCCAGTGACAGGCCTTTGGAGCAGGGCACTGTCTCTTTATTCTGGAATTATGGCATTTATATTAGCAAGGCTGCTAAGGAACTCGTGTTTAGAAAATATGCACTCTGCAGAAATGTTTCATGGAAATTAGATTTCAAGAGGCAAAAATAGCACAGTACCCTGAGACTGCAGAAGGTAGAGATCCTTTTCTTCCCTCATTCCCCCAGTAATTAATTTCTCCTTGGGCATAATTTGAGGAAAATACTTCATTTCATTAATGCAGTCTACCTGTAGGGAACATTCTTTCAATGGATTTTTTTAGCATGTACAATTTTGATTGAGTGCTCATCATAGATCTGACAGAACAATTTCATAGAATCATAAAAAGGTTTGGACTGGAAGGGACCTTAAGGATAACCTAGTTCCAACCCTCCTGCCATAAGCAGAGAACCTTCCACTAGACCACATTGCTCAAAGCCCCATCCAACCTGGCCTTGAACAACTCCAGAGATGGGGCATCCTCAAATTTAATGCTGCTGAGTGTTTTCTTTGTAGGACACTCATCAATCTCATGCGCACTTCGTCAAATCCAAGTCTGGGGTATGTAGGTTTCACCTCAGCAAAGCCACTGGAATTGCATCCACTTCTACAAGAGCTGTACTTGGCCATTTGTTTGCACCATGGAAGTGGCAATGACTCATAAAGTCAGATTTTATCTGACTAAACAATAACGTCTGTGGAAACACAATTCGGTGTGTTCCAGTCCTGAGTGTTTATAGTTATTTTCTTAGTAGACTAATCACAGAGGCTAGGCAGTCTCTGCTGATTTAGGCCGTGAGTGTTTCTCCCAACCTTTTACCTCTAGCAAACNAATCTCTCTTTCCATCATTATATTATGTAAGACATCCCCTGGCTCAGATCAAGACCCTCCACTGTTTGGGGTTCAGATCCATCAACAAGATTTTTTCTGGGCCTTTCTGTTCAAAACTCCTCCCTGCTCCTGGAGAAAGACCATTACTACGAAGTCTGTTCCCTAGAGACAGTCACTCGCACAAGTGTCCTTTATTCTTACAGATTGATTCAGGACCTCTTGAATATTTTGCCGCCTCAGCTTGACGTAATAACAGTTGAACTGAGACAGATGCCTCACCTCGACTAGAAGGTTATGTGGTGAAGCCACACCCATACATGTCCCACAGCTTTTCCTTGACCAAAAATGGCAGGTCTTTTTTTGAAGGAAAAAAAATTTTCCTTGTCTGTAGGTTGATTTTGTTCCCAGAACTTGGCTATTGCATAATTCTTGGACAAACTCCATCTTTGATGGCATCCTCCACATTGTCCAATGCATAGCAGACTGAGCCAGCAGCTTCCAGAGCTGCAGTTCACAAAATTTTCTCATCACAGAACTGAATTTGGAGCCACAGTCTCCCTCCAGTTTGCACTTCTAGGCTCATAGACCTATGAGGAGTCAGCTTATTGCTCAGAAGCATCTGCTTGGGAGCTAGGATGAGTCTTCTCCATGAGTGGAAGGGAAACAATGGATACTGCAGCCAGTCAAATGGATTCTCTGAGAAGCTACAGCTTTTGTGTGGGTGACTATTTCTTCCCCCCTCCCCCCCACCCCCCCCAAAAAAAATAAACCACCAACCGAACCCAAGAAACCCCAAAACCACTTGGATCCAAATGGTCCATATGAGTCATGAAGAAACTGTTCTTCCTCCCCCTGGGAGAGTTACTCACCCTTTCACTGCCAGAAGGCAGAATTAGGATTGTTCTGACTGCATGGAAGGCATTTAGGAAAGCTCCTGATAACCTGTGTGAAGTATTCATATCACGCTCATACTTGGAGTCTAGGAATCCTCTCCAAGACTTGCCTTGCCATTGATTGTTGCTTTAGAGAAAGTGCTCGACAGCTGCTCCTCAGCTTCCCACTATGAAATGGGAATTGCAAGGGGAATCACAGCTATGCTAAATAACACAGTGCCACCCTGTTACTCTGTGGCTGAATTAGTCAGTGTTTGAAAATGACTTACAGGCAGTAAACTCCTATCTTTTTAATAGAGAAGTTGCCCTTTTCCCCAGGAGTCCTATTCAGAACCTCTCAACCTTGACAATAAATTGAAATGGAAATCTTTTGAGTACTGTAATGAATACATTATCTTAATTTCAGAGGATTTTTGAAGGGGTAAGATTTTGTGCAGAAGGTGATTTTGAATATTTAGCAGCACCACCTTAGCTAAAGCTTTTTTCCTCCATAATTATGCTTTTTAATACAATTCTCTTAGCATTTTAGATTCAAAATGAGGAAATATCCTTTGGCTCAAGTCCAAATTTTCCCCTGTTTTTTTGATATTCTTTCAAAAGACGAGGGTCTAATTCTCTCTTCCCTGATGCACTTTATACTCATTTACACATGTAAAATGCTATTATTCTTTCTTGGAACCATATACCAAAATGCAAATTACTCTACAAGACGAGCAAGCACCAAACCCAAGGACCCAGAGGATAAGGGCAAATCAGCATCCTAGCAGGAACAAGCTGGAGAGTCAACCTAAAGCCTGTCAGCTACTTTAGGGTGATAATTCACATTTATGCCCTTACTCTGTGGCAAAAGGAAGGGGAGGTAAGTTTCTTATGCTCACCACAGCCTGAAAGCACGTGCATGACTGTAACTTCACTTCTGATCGTATAGGTTGACAGCTTCTCTACTGCCCTCAGAATGACCCACTGTGAATGTCATGTAAACAGAGAGCTGCAGCTCACGGTGTGTGTTGAAGGCAAAGTTGGCCTTGTCTCTATTATAAATTAATGGTGGCTGAGCATGGCTGGCAGTCGGTTCAGCAGGACTTGATGACTGAGCCTGCTCCAGCTGCAAGTAGAGCCAAGGACAGGCTCAGACCAGCCCTGAGCAGCTCATCCTTCCATCCACTTGCTGTCTGTGCCTGGGCAGGCCTGAGGAGCTGGGCTGAAGGAGTGGCTTGGTGCTGCCGTACCACAGCCAGACCAAAAGGTTTGGGGCTGGCCAAAGCTTTCGCAGCTCCCTCCCTCCAGTGCTGCTCTGGTTAAGCCTGTGCATTCCAGGGAAGTGGCTGCTGGATCCAGCTGTGCTCTGCCCCATCCTTTGGGCGAGCAGCCTCCCGAGGCAGGACTTTTGGTTGCAAGGCAGTCTGGCTGGCCTTTATTTTCCTTAGAAAGCAGTAATGCTTTGTAGGGCTGTCAGGAAACATCAGCCTGACAGTCTCCTCCACATACTCCTCTTTCTGCCAGGAGGAGAGGATGAAGTGAAGGAGCAATTTGGCATGAAAATGAGAAACAGGTCAAGCTGCTTGCAAACCTGGCCTCTGAAAAAGAGATAGGGAAAGAGAACAGAAAAGCAATTACTTCAGAAAGCCAGGTTACTCCTTACTCCAAATTAGTACAGCTGATTTGAAAAACCCTGACCAAACTTTTTGCAGCTTGGCTGAGAGGTTTGCTAAAGGTCCTCTGTCACCACTGAAGTATCAATTTCCAAATCTGGAAGGAGACCACATTTCCACTTACTTCACTCCGAAGTGAAACAACCCTTCTCTGCTCAGATGTTCGAGACCCTCATCTGAAAAAATCTTGGTGCTAGAGATAGGGAGAAAGAGGTTTATGTTTATAAAGGTATCCAGATGCGTAAGTGGTTGTCAAAATTTCCAGGTAACACGGTTAAGTCACTGACCATCTACATTTCTTTCTGAATTTTATTGAAGTTACTCAACAGCTTTCAGGGTAAGGCTTGTGATCCTCACTCAAGCAGTGGCTGTAGTGTCTAGGAAGAATTAATATATGCATCATAAATGCACTTGGCCTCTTCTTGATGTATGTGCAAAGAAGTATTTTTGTGATGTGGCTCTTTGCCAGTGTTCCTGAGAAAGTCACATATGTGATTCTCCTTCTATAAGCTGACAAAATAGTAAAATTAGGCTTTGAAATATTTTGAAACCTCTTTTTGCAGTATTTAATGCTTATTTATTAAGAAAATGAAAGAGTCAACGCTTCCCTTATTCCCCTGAATTCCCAAACCTAGAGCTTTTCTCATCAATCACAGTGACAGTGATATGTTAACAGGCACCAAAAACTCTGTGCCTCCTCCTCTAAGGGCAGTCCTATGAAAAGTGAGCCAAGGGGACTTGGTCAGCGAATTTCCCGACTTCCTTCGTGGTTTTCATTTCTAATTTTAATGCTATGTTAGGATAAATGTTTCATATTTCTTGTTGAAGTCTCTGGATGATTTCTGATCCTACTAGATTAATTCCAACTTCCTTTCCCTTGATAGCTGATTTGGATGTAGTAAATTATGTTCTATCCATTCTGACCGCTACCCAAGTTATCCAGTAATCCTAGATTGCTGCTAGTCATGTCCATCTCTTAAAGAACAAATTAAAACATAACTCTCTCATATGTCAATTAAGACCCCCCCTACCTTGATTAACAGGATCCTCCCCCCTGCCCCCTTTTCCTTGGTGTGTTCATGAAGCCTACTAGATTTACAACGCAGTAAGTAAAAGTCCTTTACCTACAGATGAAGCACAGAAAAGAGCAGATGATCCTGCTCATCCATCTCTTCCCTGGAGAGGGGCAATATATGAAATTAGAATTGGACATTCTCTGTGTCTTCTTTCATCTTCCACTAATACTGAGGACAAAGAACAAATCACTGGCTATTTCAGGGTCTAAGTGTGACAGAATGAAAACCTGGTCTTCAAAAAAAAAAAAAGCAGATTTCAGCAAATTCAGAAAGCAGTTAGGCAGAGTCTCAGGAAGAAATTCTAAGTGAAGAAGTGCATAAAGCTGATGGCTATATTACAGGCAAAGCAGTGCAGACAAGCAATAGCATCTACAGTAAACCCTATATAGCTGCATCAGGAGTGTGTCATTACTTGAAATAAAAAAAAAAAAAGGAGTCTTGCAAGTAGTAAAAACAAGGCAAGAAAACAACAAAAACAATTCTCCTAAATGTGTGAGAAGCAGGAGTGAGGCAAAGGGAGTTGTAGCTCCATTACTTAATGGACACAGAGAACAAATAAAGCATGATGAAGAGGTATTTGAAGTATTCAATGCTTTTTTTGGGTGAATCTTCATTAGAAAAGAAATTGCCATGAAGTCTCATGGAAGTGATTGAAAAAATGTACTGACTGGTTTGCAATCGTCTCTTGCCAAAATGAGAAGGCATTTCAAGTTGGATTCTGCAGGGGAATTTTTTCCTTGGGACTATTTCTGTTCACTGTGTTCATTATCATGGTGGATGATGGAAGAGACTTCATGTGCAGCAGACACCCAGCTGGGAAGGAGCTATAACGAGATTGGAGGACATAATAAGAAAAAGAGTGATCTCAATGAGCTGGAAGAATGATCTGGACCCAGTGAGATGGAATTATTTTGAGAAAAGTTGGAAGTATTACATGTTGAAATCAAATGCATAAAAACAGATTGCACAATAAATGCTGAGAGAGCAGTACAGAAGAACCGGAGCTGGGGTTTTGGCTTACTGCAAACTGAGCAAGCCAATAATATGTTGGTGTTTTGAGAAAGGTGAATCTTTGGGTAGGAGGTGTTAGCAGGCAGACAGTGTGAGAGCTACTTATGCCACTTCACCCAGTGCTGCTGAGATCCCACCTGGTGCAATGTGGCCAGATTTGGATATCATGTCAGAGACAATCTGGGCAAAGCAGCAAAAAAAGGAAAAGTTTCAGAAGGCACAAGATAAGTGGGTTTGGTTTTGTCTAGAAAGTAGATAACTGAGGGGAATAACAAAGCTTTCAATAAACAGAGAGCTGTTTTTTACTTTCCTGCTTGTCTCCTACAGGCAGGATGAGAAATAATTGGCGTAATATATAGAAACATACCCTAAGATTAGGTATAATCTCCTGTAATATCCTACAGCCTGTAGGAGAGCTGTAAACCCTGCACATGGGGAGAAGGAGGATATTGCAGAATTGCCTTCACTGAAAGCCTTCCAGAGCAGGTAAGAGGGTGTAGGGGATGGAGTCAAGCACCTCTCAAGATTGTTCTGATCTCCTTCTCAAGCCAGGCTATTGGACTACTGGGAAGATATATTGGGAGACTATATAGTCCGTTCCTCCTCCCCAGTGCACCGTTAACTGCAAAGCATTACTGTGTTTCAGAAAACAAGATAATGGTGCTTAAAATAACCCCACAAAATAGGAACTGATAATTTCTTTAATTTCTGCTGCACCACAGCAGAGTCCCAAACTCTGTCTGACCTGGCAGAGGTGGCAGTGGCAGTCCTGTGCTGTGGAGGGGGTCTGCCCTGTAGTCTGGGTGATGGTGTTGCAGGTTATGTGCAATATGTTTTACAACTATTAGATGTTCTGCACGTCATCTTTTTTCCATATTAACCCGCCCTTGAGGAGTTAGATCCAAAGAGCCGGTGGAGGAAGAATCACAATGGGATAAAACTACATGTGAGGTGAAGCTGTTTGCAGGGACAAGGTGGTGTCTTCCCTGGCGTCTCAGCCTCCCTCCCCGCAAGGCTGGACACCTAGGCTCCGAGTTTGAAAAGAAGCTGGTCTTGGAAAAGAAGAGGATGCAAAGGACTCGTCTGCCGCCAGAGACAATCCCTCTTTCCATTGTAACACCAGGGACAGTGATTTACACAGGAAGAGCCCTGGTGGATTTCCTCAGAGAGGATGGTGAATGCAGAGGGCCAGAGTTCACTGGCTGTGAGATGTAAAATGTTGGTTCTTGAGGCTGGGGATGGTTCCCCAATCTCTACAGGCCCTGGTGCAACCAGACCTCTGTTACTGGAGCAGCCATGAGACGGGCACAGGGAGGCTCAGTGGGATGGTGTGAACTCCTCTCCCCATGCAGAGGACAGGAAAATCTGCCCCAGCCCTATGTCTCAGATGCATCTTTTTCCTCCTGGTCTGTGTTTTTAAAAAAATAGACTTTGTCTATACTAAGTTATTGGGATGTTTGTCTCCCCAGAACCCAGAACAGAACTGGAGCTGCAGAGCTGCTCTCATTGTTTTTTGAGCTCTGGAGGAGAAATGAGTCCCAAGGAAACTTGAGTGTGAGTTTCGATCTTGAAAAAATGAGCTTCTCAGTCCCTCCCCACCTTGCTGGAGTCATTCCCATAAAATAATCATTGCTTTTGAAGCCAGTCCTACTTTTCTCTCATGCTTGAAAACTGCTCCCCCCAGCTCTGTGTACAGGCACCGATTGGCTCTTCTCCAAGTAATACTGGGTGAAGAAACGCCTGCTCGCGTACCTGCTGCAACTATTTACATTTCACTCTCTTTGGCAATAAATTAGTTCCACAGAGGTCTGAGCAACAGTTGTTTTGAGCAGGGAGGGAGTTTGGATTCTGCAACTGTATTTACACAGCCAGCCCTTATCTTCATGAATATAGGAGAGCAGGGAGCTTGCTGATGCAAGCTAACACCAAGTGAACTGTATTTGCCAGCAGAGCAGCTTCCCATGTGAAAACCCTGATTCCCTTCTTCTTGATGAGGCCGTGGCACAGCCAAGTCAAGGACAGAGCCTCTTTTTTTCCAAACTAACTGTTAATGGAATAAGTAATTCTGCAGACCTGTCTTTCACATCTCACTCACTTTATATGCAGTCTAATTAATTCTGTCGGGGAAAATAATTGGCTCGGATCAGGTCGATCCAACTGAAGTTCTAAATAACTTCGGTTGAGTGGTATTTATATTTCAGCAACTAGTCTTGGGTGAAGCACTCGCACACGCAGAATACTAAGGCTGTGCTAACTTGGCACAAAAATAGCGCTGTGGTCCATCAAGTGGCATTAAGTCCCATCTATAAAAAGCTGTGCAGCTGCCTCTGAAGTGCAGCTATCTCGGGAGAGGGGGTGGGGAGCACACCAGCCTCTGTCAGTGCTGGACAATGGGCAGCACGGACACACTGCCAGTTGTCGAGAGTGTGGAGTGAAAACCTTCTCAGCCAGGGATTGGAATGACCCTGTGGGGCCACAAGAGATGTGGAGAAAAGATGTCAAGGTTGCACTCATGCCAGGATGGTGCAGAGGCAAGGAACAGTGAGTGCTGGGGAGGGACCAAGGTTCTGGATGAGGCTGGAAGATCTGGTGTATGGGACGAGACAGGGACAGAGGAGAATGGGGCATCACAGGCAAAGAGAAGGCTGGTGTAGCTGTAAGCTGTGCCTGTCCCGACCTGAGGGACGGGCCCAGTGAGGGAGGATGGGCCTGAGTGCTGCCAGGGAGATGTTCTGACAGCTGGACTGCCATGGTCAATAAGTGAATACCATCCTCTCAGTGTAATGTAGGGTGGGGTGTTCTCATCTGTGTTTTTTTAAGGCATGAACATCTTGACTTAAGGACACAGATGGAAGGCAGGTGTTACTGTGCTGAAGGTCAGAACTACATTTAAAAGTACCTTTAGTTTTCTTCATCCTACAGTTTCTCTGCGAACATTTGGGCCAGCACATCTCTCCCCCTCCACCCAACAAATTTTAGATCTGCAGCCAGATCCTCACTCTCCAACTCAGCCTTCATCTCCGCTTGCAACAGCATCAGCCCACTCTCTTGGATCCTAGAAAAGGATATTCGTCTTTCCATCTGGTCCTCTTCATCTCCTCGTTCAATAGGTAGCATTTGCCTGAGATAGCTCACCCCGTAGTGAAGAACAACATGTTTTGTGCTGCTCTGACTGCCACAAAAGGTCTTCTTTCCTAAGCAAATTGTGTAAACTGGCTCTCCTACTGCAAGCCTCCTGTACTAGCCTGTGCTAGCTGCTGGTCTCTCCGGGGGAAGCCTGGGTAAATGAACAAGTGTGAACAACAGTGTCACAGCCCTCTGCACTTCCTTTCTCCTCAGTGCTAAAAATAAGATCTCATTTGTAAATAAGATATCTCCTATTTTTATAGCGCTTTTGAGATGTGCTGGATTAACAAGTCTGCATCCTGACTCCTTCTCCAACCACACTTTGTGCACAGCCTGGGCAGTAGCTATGCTTGCTGTGTCAAATCACAGCATGCTGTTGATGCGTTTCCATCCTGCTCTGGAGGATGCATCCTTGCGAAGGTGAACGGTTTTCGTTCCAGCTGGGCTTCTGATTTCTGTCCCAGGATTACCAACACGACATGCACACCGGCAGTTTCCGACCTTGTAATGAGGACACCAGTCTGCAAGACCTACCAGCCCATTCACGGGTAGCAACTAAAAGGTTCAGAGCACTCAAGTATCACCATCACACTCACTCCCCTGCTTCCTTTTGAGCCAAAAGCTGCCTGCTGACTGACAGGGTTTGCCAATACCGTCAAGATAATTGCTATCGTTAAAGAGTCTTGTCTCCTTTTTCCAGCCCTACAAAGGAGCTCACCAAAGTGAATGTTTCTTTAATCTAATTCTCATGTTGACCCTGAAGTTAAATCCCTGAAGTCAAGAGCCCTGAAATGAATTGGCACACAGAGATATGGGAGTATGGGTGCGCTTATCATCTACTCACCAGGCTGCCATTCTCCAACTCTCCTTCGGGTGTCTGGATGATGTTGAGCTGTGGGACATCATGGAGAAAGACTGCTCAGAGCAGACCATTTATCCTTCTCATTGCTGACCTAAAGGAGCAAAAGGGATCAAGCTGCTCAAGCTACCGGGCTGCGATTGCAGCCATTACAAGCAGAATGGATCTAGTCCTGATGCAGCTAATTTGTAAACCACCAGCAATAAAATCATGGCAGCTCAAAGCCCAGGAGGCCGTGTAAAATTGTGCCTGGAACTCTGTAGTGCTTACTGCAGCCTGAACCACTGCTGTTTCATCCCAAGCTATACCTGAGCCACCTTTGTCAAACCTATCCTGAAGGCATGTATGACACTGGTAGTTAGGCTGCCTTCAGCTGGGATGGAGTCTCTAATTTTAAGGAAGCAGCAAGAGGCTGAAGTTTGTCCAGCTTCCTCCCAGCACTAAAGTCATGCGATACTCCAAATGGGGCACTCTAAGTCTTCTGTTAGCTCCCAGAGCCTCCAAATCCAAGAAGGGTTCTGGCTGTGCTGAATTCACTGCTGATGAACAAATCAAGTAAGAAACCTCTGCTGATGACATAAAGGATCCAAGCTGGTGGGACAGTACAGAAATCTTGTAGCCTACCCCAGGATCCTCCTCATCCCTCCACTCAGCTGGAGCAGAGTCTGCCTGTGATAATTTCAGCTCTTTCAGGTATGGTCCTAAAGCAGGACCAGCTGGATGAAATCCTATGACCTGTGTTATGTGTTATGAATGAGATAGGCAATGTTCTGCCTTTAAGTCTGTTGAGCCAGGAAAAATAACCAAGCATCAAAAATAATACTCTGCCATAGGAAATTTCTATGAGAGTGTTACCATTTCTCACTTTACCTTGAAGAATTTCCCCCTATCCTTCCCTGCCCTCACTTAAAGATTTATTTGGTTTTCTCTCTCCAGGCTCAATCCAATTAAACAAAAAAATTACTTTATTCGTGTGAGTGTTTGGTGAACTTTACTCAGGAAAAATGCTGAATATACCAAAAGTAAAGAACATTTTTTATGTGACTACGTTTTTCCTGGGACTTTTTTTTCTTGCTCAGCAAAGCTCTTTTTCTCTTAAGTAAAGAAATGGCTGAAACCCCACACTTCAATATACAGACAAGTCAAACATCAACGAAATGACAAAAACATGGAATGCTATTTTATCTGTTTTATTGGTCACTGAATTTCTTTTCCACTTTGGGAGCATTTCTATACAAGCGATTAACAAAATAAGACCTTGATCCTCTGAATGTAAGAGGATTTTAAAACAGCAAAATTAAGCTCTTGGAATATAAGAATGGTTAGACTCAGGATTGTCTGGGCAATATTCATTTGATTCCCATTTTCATATGTATTATGATACCATCTTTCATCTTGTACCTACGTACTTGCATACTAATTTTTGCCTGGGAACCTCTCCTACATTCACCATCCAAAATAAATTTTGATCTCATGATCAGCCATTTCATACTTTTCATCATTTCTCTTCATTATTCAGAGTGCATCTCATGCCTTATTTACAATCCGCAATTCAAACTGTGCTGTGGAGGAAATGGACAGCAATTTCCTGATTAACTTTCCTGCCTAACCTCCTGTGGTACCATCCAAGTGCTTTCCAAGTTTTTCTGAATTTGTCTAGACAGCTTCTGTGTGAGGTCTACAGGGCTGCCTGGAGGCAGGGGTGTTAGAAAAAGATCTGGAAAATGGGATCGATAAGAACAAGCATTTGCAAGGCAGCCTAATAACGAAGGAGAAATGAGACATGGATTAGCCATGTGTACAGAAGGACAACTAGGAGCCTGAGGGAGGGCAAAAACATATGTGGGTAAGCAGGGACACTGATTCTGGGTGTCCTGTGAGGGGCTTGGCTGGCCATGGCAGCAGCTCTGCGAGTCTGCTGATGCTGTCACAAATCTCAGTGGCACCTGGCAGCCCTCCTCCCACCCTTCCTATCTCTTCTCTTCTGCTGGAAGGGAACATTACCAGCCAGTGTTCTTCCTCCACTGTCAGGGCTTGGTGGTCAGACTGCTGCTAGGGGAGGATGTGCTGGACATGATGGGGAGGTTGTGCTGAAAGGCCCAGAGGCTGGTGCCAACTAACACGAGGTGAAAACAGCCGCAGCGAGGTTACTGATGAGACACTGGACCAAATTCATCCCCAGCCCATCACACTCCAGCTCACTGGCAGTTGTGGCCCAGGCCAGGAGGCAAGGTCTGTGTCCAACAGAAAAAAATTTTTCTTTTCAGACATGGAGTCACAAAAATGAGGGGCTTCTCACCAGGACTAATCACTGAGGGGAAAATAAAGAGCAGGAGTCACCTGTCAGTGATTCCCAAGGAGTGGCTGAATAGGGCAAGTGGAGATTTTCCCCTTGCAGGAGAGCAAGCACCTGGCCATGTGTACAGGCATCCTTCATCTCTTCTCCTGGAGTGTCCATCCTTTCTCCCTCTGAACCCATCCATACTTTTTTTCTGATGTATTTATAGCTGTCTACTCAAGGGCACCTCAGCTGGGAGGTGCAAGTGTTGTTACACCAATGTGCTGAAAAACCCAGGGATTAACAGGGATTAAGCAGATCCACATTTACACTGCTCATACCGCTAGTGATTGTGTTGCATGCTTTGAAATCTCCAGGGGATATAACTCTGGGTTTGCCATTCCCCAATGAGACTGTTTCTCAATTAAAAAGCAATCGCATTTTCTTAAGAGGAAGGAAAAATGGCTCTAAGAACTATTATTAGCAGAGCCACACAGGTGGATTATGGATATAAATTGAATGTAATTGAATGTTCTGTAGGGGAGGAAACTTTTGATGTGAATTTATGGATTAGGTGGTTTTGTTTTCATAGTGGGCAAGGGCGGTATGTGTGTATATATATATATATATGTATGTCTGTATTTTAGGTGCGGTACAGGTAATTAATGCTTTGAATGATAACAGAATGTGATTTTTCCTAATTTTCTGGCTTTATTACTTTACTGCCTTTCTGGACTTGAAGCCTGCAAATACGTTAAAGGCTGAATCTTAGCCAGGAATGTGTCAAACAACTGTATTTCAGCAAAACTTAGTGTCATGCCTGGATGGCTCTGTCCCAAAGCTGAGCTCCACACCACTGAAATAGTATGGCAGAAAATGGCATATTGAACCACGCAAAGGTATGGATCAATGAAGTCATTAGCAGCGTGACCTTATGGATAGGGGAGACAGTGCAGAAGCCCTGCGTGACGGAAGCTCAAGAGCTCTCTTTAAGAGCAGGCTGTACAGTAACGACTGGTAATGCAGAGAGCGGCAACTTATTAAGGAAGCCCTTTACGGCAACCCCCCTATAACTGAATTTCCAGGAACAAAAGAACCTTTCCCTCTCTTTCATGCCAAGCTTTGTTGGATCTGTCACATTGGCAGTGTTAAGAGCCTGGTTCAGGGAAGGCAGCCCTGCTGCTGTCACCATGGGTGCTGGTCCCCTTTCGCGGGCACAGTTGTCCCCTGCCCCTGCCTCCTGCTAAGCTCGGGGTGGGCACAGGGTAAGGCCCCCTTAGGGCACAGGCAGAAAAAGACAAACAGCAGCTTTCCAGAGAGGGCCTGGCACTATGAAGCTGTGAGATTTTATGATTAAGCTGTAAACTGCCCCCCGTAGCATCGCTTGGCTGGCTAATATCTTGCATAATAAATGGAGTGAGCACAGAAAGATTTACCGATTTGAGCATTTCTGTCCCTATTGCGAATTCACCAAGTGGAGTGAAGTAGGCACCAAGTCTCCACGAGGCAAAGTAAACAAAATAAAATGAAAATCTAATTTGCTCTAGATTCCTACAAGCCTTTAGGAGGACAAGAGGATTGCAACAGATATTTGTTTTCCTATAGATTTCCAATCATCCTTTCGTTGCCTGAAATCACCTCTACATACTCAGTGCCTGTTTATTTCTTCCCCATTCCATAAAAAGAGGGAAATAAGTTGGGGGAGTCTAATTACTGAAATTTAATTAAAACAATTTAAAAATTACTTAATCAATTTTCTAACAAGTGATCTTTTTGGTAACAGCTGTACACAGGCAATTTATTAGTTACTGAAGCCAACCTTGTTTTTTAATATAAACAGACTAATTAATCAGTGGTTAACTCTCGTAATGACCAGCTCTGGCATGTAATTATTGCTGCTGTCATGAAGCATAATAGCTTATTTCCCAGGGTTATTATGCAAATTGCCAACATTGACCACTCAGTGTGAAGTTTAAAGCACTTTCCCTGATTATCTCTCATTTCCACATTCTCAGGACATTTTGGAACACATGTTTTTCCTGGTGTGAAAAGTTTTATGCAGCTTTTCTCTTCAGTAGCACATTTCTGGGCACGCTGGAGTGAAACATCCCAGTTCTTCCAGGTTTTGATTGCTGGAGGGGAAAGGAAGAAGAAAAAATTTTATTTCCCACATTAGGAACCTGCTCTATCTCACCTTTTTGTATGGGCCTGTGGAAAGAAAGAACCAAGATCTCCAACTGGCAGAAGTTGGAGGTATTTATTTTAGCATTTAACTCATTTTGGAGGTGAGATCCTGCACATCCACTGAGGTGAGGCAGACCCCTGAGGAGGAGAGCCAAGAGCTCCCCACAGCTCAGAAGAAGGCAGAAGTCTAAATGCAGGCACGTAGGAGAAAAAGCTCAGACTAGCAGGAGAAGGCAAGAAACCTCATGGAGTACCCAGAGCTCACAAACAGCAGACTAAGAGCTGCTTGGGGTTAGAAGAAAGGGAAAAGAAAATACCACAGAGATGACCTAGTCCCGGCCTTGGCCTTTCAAAGGCTTTGGGACAATGACCAAGGTAAGAGTAATACATGGAAAAATAGCACTTAAAAGGAGGCACAGGCATTGAGTAAGACATAAAAGTCTCTGAGGTGAACGTGCATATCTGGAACATGTACCTGTGGACATGGCAAGCACACATACATAGGTAGGTGGATGGATGTGTGCATACAGCCAGCCTGTAAATCACCTCCCAGCCCCTCCTTCTGCTCACCCCATGGTAATTGCCCCCTGGTACTGACCCAGTGTAAATGGTGCATGCACAGGGACCCTGGGGCCGCCCCTTCTGCTTCTCCACTGTTACCCAGCCCTGTGCACATTACGGAGTTAAAGATTATTTTTAACAGATCTAATAAACCTGAAATGTCCAGCAAGAGATGCCAAATTTTATCATCTCACTGGAGCTGGCAATAAAGAGGTTCACAAAAAGCCGGCAGGAAGGAAAGCAGAGCGAGCAGAGGGGCTGTTAGAGAGGAGGTGAGTGTCAGACAGTTGCAGGCAGCAGTCAGTAGGGCAGTAAAAGCTGATAAAACCTTGATGTACAAACCACACTAATCAAAGAACAGGTATTGCATTCACATCTCCCATTTCCTCGGCCTTCACACAGCAGCTGGTGGAAATAGAGTGCTTGTTTTTGTAGATAAACACCTCCCAAGTGAGCTATACGTGAGCATCTCTGTCAGCCACTGATGTGCAACAACCCTTCAAAATCCCTCAAATGAAGCCATGAACTTTCATGAATTTTCACACTGCCAGCTCTCCCTAGCCCTGTGGTATAGCAAGGGCTCAGGGCTGGCTTTGAAGGTCTGAGTCAGCACCAGGGAAGGAATGGAGGGAGAAAGATATAGATAGAGAGAGAGAGAGAGAGAGCGAGAGAGAGAGAGCGGGAGAGGTAGCCTTTTCCCAGGGCCCACTTCTGGCCTGTCAGACCATCTATGTTAATCTCGGGAATGTGAAGGGAGAACTGGAAGGAAGAAGTTGCTGCAGTGGACCTGGACTAGACATGAATCTGAATTTCTGCCTGACATAGCCACCCCTGTCCAGTTCCTGGTAGGTACTGGAAGGTACCCAGTTCTCTTTCCCCATCACAAAAATCCTTCCACATCCACAGCCTGCTGTGGGGTTAAATCACAACTGGGAAAAAATGAGACTGTTTCCTTAGAGGCAGCATTACATATTATTGTCTGGGTCATGACTAGGATTGAACCAATTTTGAGAAATTTAGCACTGTTCCACCACTGATGAAGGCAGAATAAGCCCTGGACATTATTTTTGGTGAAGAAATAGTTTCTTTGTGGCCCAGCATCCAGAGCTGGGGTCAACCCAGCTGCCACTGAACTCAAACGCCAAACCCAGAAGGAAGCAGAAGAGCAGCTTTGCTGGCTGGAAGCATGCTGTGGAGGCAGTTGTTTTTGTCCTGGCTGCTCAGACTGCAATAAGTTAAACTGTGACCTGACAGCCTGGGCATTTACTGCCAGTGCTGCAAGATTGCATGGGCTGTAAACAGGCTGCAAGCGTGCCAGTAAGTGCTCTTCTTGCTAGGGAAGGACGACCAGACCTTTTGTCGGGGTCTGTGTCTGCCCTCATGCTGTCACTGGAGACAACAGGGGAATTTGCTGGCATCAGTGTGTAAAAGCAGCCTCCTTCAGCAAGGGCAGACACAGCCTCCAACAGCGACAGGTCAGATACCTGAACGTTGCATCTCCCAAACACCAGGAAGTAGCTGAGATATGTGGCCTGTGTGCCACTGTGACTGGAGGGAGGAGAAGGCAGCCTGCCTGACTGCAAGGCAGGACAGCAGGAGGTGTGTTCAGCTGGCTGAACATTGCCCTGCATGTGTATTTCTCAGTTATCTCAAAGGTTTTATGACTCAGAAGTTTGTTTTCATGGGTTGCAAAAAGGGAAATTATTGCATTATTTCTTGTTTGTGTACCACAGCGTGTCTCCAGGAGCACAGATGCTCTTACAGCTCTTGATACCAACAGAGCAGAGATTAGTCTGGTCCAAACCATCACATTTTTACCAAGCATCAGGGGGTACCACTCCCCCCAGGTGCTGGCAGAAGCGAGCGGTTTGGTAACTGCTGTTACATCTCCCATCAGAAAATGTGTGGAATTAGGGCAGCCATAAATTTCCTCCAATTTGGCATTGAACCGGAGGCACAGAACAAGCGTAATTTCCACATCAGGCTGGAGATGTAATAGGAAAGCCATCTAACAGGTGAAAAATGAAATGGCCCCTGACACGGGCAGTTACTACCTCCTGCCTGTCACAGCTTTCCCCACTGCTCCCTGAAGTCTCTGTGTACTATAAACTGTGCTCATTTCACAAGCTCACTGCAGGCTAAACAGCTGTTAATGGCCCTCGACTGCACTGCTGTAATCATCTGCAGGCATTCGGCTCCTGCGTGGAATATCTCCACACTGCTGCTGAAAGACAGCATTGAAGTACGTGTTGTACTACCCAAACTGCTGGGAGTCTGGGGTGGGCTGCAAAATCTGATGCTGCAGAAGCACAGACATCGCTGTGGGCTGCCAAAGCTTGCTGGCAGCCTAGGCACCTCCCTGTGCTTTCATGACCACAACCACCTCGGCTGTGTCTGTGCGTGTCACAGTTGCACCTCCTGGCAGCGGGATGCACGTGCCTGAGACAGCAAGGACTTAGAACTTGGAGAGGCACCAGGTTTTTGATTCATATTTTGATGGTCCAGGTTGCTAGCAGGCCCCTTGGAGTTTGGTGAGGATGTTTGATGAGCATCCCCCCTAGTGCCGTGGCCTGGCCTCACTGCCTGGGAGCTGATGAGGTGGGGTCGTGGCTGCAGGATGAGCCCTGCAGACAGAGATGTGGACAGCACGGAGATGGACGGTGTGTATGCTGGATAGGGAGGCAGATGGGTAACAAGCACAGGTTGCCAGAGCATGGTAGTAAAAGCCTTGCTCAGTTAAGTGCATTTTTTGTTACATGTTCCTAAAAAAACCAGCCACTTCTTTGCTTTTGCTGTGCCTTCCCTTTGGGGTCCAGCATCACAGGCATGACTTGATGGTTCCCTGGTCTTGGAGGAACCCTCCTCTTTCTATAGTAGACCACTCTCAGATGCACCTCCAACACCACCAGGGACGTCCTTCCACAGTCCTAAAATCATTTAAATGGTTTTCATTAGCAAAAGAGGATCTGCTTTGAAAGAGATGTTTTTCTTTAACAGAGGTTCCTCTTCGTGGTTACCCTGTCTTTAACACTCCAGTCTTGGTTTTGTAGTACTTAACTGAAACCCAAGTGAGTTTCCCCTGCTCTTGTTTTCTTTCCCAGTATGCTATATTTCCTTCCCTGAATGTCAGCCTGCACTGAGTGAATGCAGTCTTTTTTTTAATACCTGATATCTTCAGTGTTTGCTGTTTTGATTACATTAGCTCCTAGCTCACTGTATACCTACTGTATAAACAAGGGGCTAAAAAATTTGTAAATTTTCAAAAAAAAATGCACTCTTAGGCCTAGACCTGTATGACTGATGAGCAACATAATGTTGCGACTATGTCTTGATTAGACCTTAACATTTAAAATAAATGAATCTGCTTTAAGTGGTGCTTACTCATTTTTTTCTGCCTACTCCTCAGTCACCATGAGGAGACATGGTGGAGCTTGACTAAAAGAAAAGGATTTCAAAATCATGTTCTTATACACGGTCACCCAGACTGAATTTGAAATGTTTAAATATGCTTGTCTGCTTTGCCTCCACGCTAATCAATCACAGAGGTGAACTGGCCCATTTTCTGTTAGCTAACCAATTAGGCAGCACAGCTTACAAGCTCCAAGTCAAATATTGGGCAAGATAGCTGTCTGTCACATTTGAAAAATAGATTTAGGAGTTAATGGTCTGTCCCCAGATACGTTATGAGCAAAAAAATTGGACAAAATGTGTAGAATCAATTATTTACTGTGCACAATTCTCCCAGTTTTTCTCATTCAAAACACAAGATAGTTAAACACATGCCATTATCTCCACTTTTCTAGATTCATAGATCTTAAGGCCAAGGGGGTAATTAAGATCATCTAGGTTGACCTGTAGCTTAACACAGTCTGAAAACTCTGTTCTGATTATTTCTGCATGGAGATCATAATTTTTGCTTGAGCAACAGCACATCTTTTAAAAAGACAGCTAATTATGGTTTGAAAACATCATGTGTTACAGAATCCAGTACATCCCTTTAAGCTGTTTGGATAATTACCCTGGTTGCTAACATTTTTTTCTTGTTTCTAGTCTTTCAGCTTTCAGCCATGGAATCTTATTATGCCTTTACATCACCAGATTACAGATCCATCTGCCACCAGAAATCCCTTTCATAATGATTTGTAAGTCAGGATCAAGTCACCTTTTGTCTTCTCTTGAATAAACTAAAAGCACTAAGATTTGTTAGTCTTTTACTATAAAGCCTGCTTGTCCCATCTTGGATTATTCTTGCAGCTTCCACCTGAACTTGTTCTGGTTTTAGCTTTTATTAGGCAGGCACAAAATTTCCTTAGAATTGCCAAACTCCATAGCTGGCAATTCCCTGCCTGGGGATTGCATTCAGCCTCATATAGCTCTGAATTAGTCATTAACTCAGAAAGAAGGGTTCATTGGGCACAGAGCTGAAACTTGTCTGGTTCTGGAGTGCAGTGATGGTGGCTTGAGTGTCTCTATTACATTCACAGAAACTAAAATCCAAGTCACTAACATAGAAAAACTTAGTAGTTTAAAAACTCAGTTTCCTGATGTTAAAAACCTTTAAAAACCAAATCATCCTAGAGAAAAAACTTGAAATGCAGGACATCACAGTAGTTTTGTTTCCCTGAAGCTCAAAATGAGTAAAGAAGAGGTAGAAAAGTTCAGAGAAGAAGTAGAAAAGTTCAGAGCAGGACGAGAAGAATGACCACAGATATAGTGAAAATACTTTCATTCACGGAGTGATTAAATAGACTAGACTTTGTCAGCTTGGAAAAGAGTTGATTGAGGAGGGAAGGTGGCAGAATGCAACTGAAAATGAGGCAGAAAAGCTGAATGGCAACGACTGAGTGCAATAATGAGGGAGGTATCGGATGAAAAGACAGGGTGAACAAAAAGAGGCGCTTCTTTATCTGTCCTCTCATATACTTGGATGTTTCCTGTCATGCAGCTTGTGTGGCTGCTAAAAGTCTACATATATTGCAGAAGCAACCAGGCAAAGCAAGGGAAGAAAGACCCAGCGAAGGCCCCCAATACCAGCCCAGACCGCCTGGGGGGACATGTAGGGCCCAGAGGGGTTGGAGGGGAGGTACAGGGAGGTGCTACCTGTGTTTGTGCTGTTCGGTTGTTTGTACTCCAGGCAAGCTGACCACTGCTGGAGGGTCATTTTGGAGGACCTTTGTTTGCACTCTTTCCAGCTGTTCTCATTGTCTTAAAGTGGGAAGTGTAATTGGGAATTTTATACAGTTGCTTACTGCATGCCCCAAAGCCACACAGCTGCCCAAAAGAATAAATGTTGCATTGGTAAAAAGAACCAGACTGGCTTGAAATAGGCAAATGTAGCTGAATACAAATGCACACACACACAGAGGGAAAGGAGATAGTAAAGAATATAAATTAGAAGGATAGAAAACCAGAAAAAGTCTTAATGAAGTGACAGAACACCAAGAAAAAACCTAAGGCAAGAGGGTGAATGGCAGTAAAAAAAAGGTTTTAGTATGTCTCGTAATACAAAAAAATCCTAACAATGATTCTAGTCTATAAAAACATGTTTTTAATGTAGAAATGTCAAATAGTTTCAATATATCTTGTTGTTCCAAGTGGTTTTTTGAAAAGTCTGCATGAAGAATTCACAGAGGGTGAAGATGAAATCCGTTCCCTTCCAACAGTAACTTGGCAATATGCAGAGCTAATAAGCCGGCTGTTTTTAACCAGTAGGTCTGGATGCAGCAAGAACTTTAAAGAGCAGGATGAGGAGTTGTGTGGGCTATTAAAGTTGGTAAATCATGGGAATGCTAGAAAGGCTTGCCTGGAGAAAAAGAAGATACAGATATTGGTAATTATAGACATATCAGCCTGACGTAGACAGTGAGCCAGAGCAAAATAATGCAATTTCATTAACAAGGCAAAAAAAAAAGAACTACACTTAACAGTAATCAGTTTAGGCTTAAGGGAAACAAATTGTTCAATACCATCACGGTACCAAATCTATCTGTTTGGTGGCAGAGGTGTTGGAAATAATTTATTCATATTTCTCTAAGGTATTTGATATTGTAATAAATTTTTTTATTGACAATTATTCCAAATAACAAGTCATATTAAAAATATGGCAACATACTAGGTCTAAAGCCTGCTGTTGAGTATAGGGCTATCTTCAGGAGGAAACTGTTGGCTTTCTTGACCTTTCTGTGCTGTCTAACCCTTGGCTGTACGAATGATTAAAAGCAGATCTACAAATATTATGGAAGGCTGGGGAGAGAGGAAAATGAAGACACACCATTGAGCCAAATTACCCCTTAAAATGGGAGCCTGCAAATACTGTGTGCTTTAGTACAACCAAAAGTGAAGTGGTTCTTGTAGGGAGATGAGTAGGCTGCACTTCCAGAAAGGAGGATGCTGCCTTGAGTAACAGTAACCCCAGAAGAGACTTGACCACGGCCTACATAGCTACACCAAGAACAGAAATCTGATCCTGGAGGGCTCCTTACCCTACAGGCTTAACAAGATCCAACAGTTTGAAGCTGCAGCTACAAAGCTCCATTTTGAGCTGCGATTTGCTCTTTTTAACACCAAGAGTTCCAAGCCATCTAACTGCTTCCTAAAGTTTCTCGCAGACTCTTTGTCACCATAGAAGCTCTTCAATACAGGAGGTCGTACCAGAAAACCAATTTTCACTTTAATCAGTAAATTTCTAAACGTTTCCATATGCCTACTCTTTTTGTGCTCTTTTACAGACCTTCTGGAATTAGCCCGTGTAACGCAGTGCGGTGTGGGGGGATCAAGCAGCCAGCGTTATCCAAAAGCTCCCCGGGGCAGCAGGCACGCTTCAGTGGTGCAGCCTTGGCACGTCGCAAGCAAACTTATCTCACCCGTGCCGTTGGCTGGCACCGAAACACACGCTCACACTCAAGCTAGGATAGCTCATGCGTCACCAGAGGCAAGAAGCCGGAGGGCTCCCTCGTACAGAGCTCGAGAAACGCTTTACCCCAACGGCGTCTAGAGGCAACAAGAAGCAGTTTGGTTTCGCGCGCCGGTTGATATAGGAATTCCAGCCAATAGGCTTAAGGCACGGGGGCGGAGAGGAGGCGGGGGGATACAACAATGACCAATCAGAAAGGGAGGGGCGTGGTAAGGGGTCAGGCCGAACCAAGACGGATGGGAGGGGGTTTTCCCCCCTAACTGAGCTGGGGGTTTCATTTTACACCTCAGAAGTGACCCACCACCGGGGAAGGATGGTTTCTCCTGCATCAGGGCCTGTCTGCCTTGGGGCTTGCAGCACGACACCTCTGGACACCTCAGGAGACCAAACTGGCCCATCGACCCTTTCTGCACACAAACACATTTGCACGAGTCTCTGAAACGGGCACGGTATTGCTGTGAGAGTTTTACTGGATTTATACAAACAATTCCTCCACCTCCTTGGTATTTTCTCATGTCACCTGCATAACCATACTGTTGCATGGAATGCTCAGCTGTGTGCTCAGGCTCATCATCCTCATCCTTTTCAGTGTCCTGCTGTCCAGCTTTTATGTATCACTGTGCTCTTTCTTCCTACAGACATGATCTAGCTCCTACATTATGAACTCCCTGGATTGCTATGTACAAATGAGTTGCCTCCTTCACTACTTCATACTCCCTTATTTTTAGGCTCAGCCAGAACATTATCATGGATGATTTAAATAATTTATTTCAGATAGCAGTATTAAATGCAGCCAGCTTGCAAACTGATAGTAAGCAGAGATCCTTATTGCCCACCCTCATTCCTCACCATCCACAAATACTCTTTGACTTTGGAGGGAGATGGATTCAGATTTGACCAAGCAAGTTATGTTAGGATTAGGATTGCAATTTTGTACTTAGCTTGTTTTTCCTGCTTGGACTGCTAGACAACACTTCTGTCTCAGTTATTTCTGTAACAGCAATAAGGGACAAAGCCAGGATTCAATTAAGTCAAAGAATGAAAGGCAGAAGAAATGTTCTTCAGTGGTGCAGGATTGTTTCTTTTTGCAGAAGCACACAAAGTGCCTGTTTGTTGTGTGTGCAATTGCCAAGCTGAGAAGTTATAGACAATATTGATTTGGGCTCCCAGCTCTTTGGAAGCAGGCACTGGGTGGAAGCCAAGAAGGCTGAAGTCTAAATGTGAAGTCGTTCGGGCTCAATGAGCCATTCTTTGAGAGAGGGGACCCTTCTTTTCAGTGTTTGCACCTGTGTGTGCTCTGTGTGTGTGCATAAGGAGCTAACAGGAGGCAGCACTGTGCAGACACCACAGCAGGGAAACCAAGGGAAGGATATTCCCTGCTAGTTCATGGTTCCAAACTCTCTTGCTGGGTTGGCAGTCTGTGTGAACTCCTTCCTAGCCTACATTTAAGTGCCGTGAAATGGGGATAACATGATGCGTAACATGTTGAGGGTGGTTGGAGGGGTCTAAATGAAAGCCAAAAATAAACAAGTACTAAGTTTCATTATGAAATTTCACAAATCCTTTTCCTGAATTTTGATGGATATTAGCTTCTCACATTGCTTCATGACTGTGTAAACCACAAACCTTCTTTCACCAGCCATGAGAGGACTTAATCCAAATTGAAAAGGTTTTTATTTTTTCAGGTAAGCCTTACAAGATTACACAATAATTGTTTGACAGTGACTTCACAAAGGTAAGAAGAAATACTACTTTACCAGGCCTTCTGGGCAGGGTGTTTGGACTAGGTGGGGAAGGTGAAGTGTCCATAACTACAGTTTTCTGCCATTTGAAATGTTTCTGTCATGTTTTCTTTCTGAGGAGGGGAGCTTGATGACAGAGAGGGCACTTCTCGGTCACAAAACTGGTTGGAAAGTGTGAATTTGAATTATCTTTTCTGCTTTTATAAACAATACAATTTATATAAAAACATTTACATGGCTTATGACTCTATCTGGTTTTTATGGCCTGTAAATGTGGGAAACGTGTGCCAAAGGGCAAAAGCACTCCCAGAGATCGATATAATACAAGCGGCCCTGCACAGCCAGCCTGCAAGAAAAAT
Organism: Edolisoma coerulescens; assembly: GCA_013397115.1. NCBI lineage: Eukaryota > Metazoa > Chordata > Aves > Passeriformes > Campephagidae > Edolisoma > Edolisoma coerulescens. The sequence goes on along the minus strand of VWZW01002930.1, from coordinate 1,003,196 downwards.
GTGATGGTTGACAAATTCTTTGCTCCCTGCAGTACTCTGGGTTCTTGGCTAACCTCAAACGTGCATCAGTTAAAGTCTGTGTGGATGGCAGGATTTTGGTCACATCGGCATTGTCTGACCTCTCCATTTCTGCTGTATATCTGTGTCACCTCCTGATTGCTCTCTCTGTAAAATAATCCTCCTTAAATTATTTAGATATATATTCTGCCTTCCCCTTGGCTGCTGTTCTAATTCTGGTGAGTGAAATGACCTCAATTAGAAATTCTTGCTAAAACATACAACACCACTGAGGGGGTTGCAGTTTGTCTTGTCCCTTCTTGCTTTTCTTAAAGCCCCATTTTGTATGTGTTTGCTTGTCTGAAACTCATTAGCTCCTGTCATTACTTTCCCTTAAAACAAAACTAACTAGAAGATAATTATTCAGTTTGCAAAAAGGAATTAAAAATGCCATAATTAAGGTTACAGTTTTCCTTTTTATATCCTTCAGGGGATACTATGTTCCCTAATTATGTAATCACACAAAACCAAGTGCCATACACACATATGTGTATGTTTTATATCAGCGGGGGGTTTTTTATTATTTCATTAGAAATGCTTCCAATTTGTGGCAGCAAAAGCAAGACTGGTATGATGGCTGTTAATTTGTAACTCAGAGCCTTTTATTGTTGCTCATGTTACTGTACTAATTAATACATACAGTATTGAACGTCTCTTAACAACTCTGCTTTAGTATCACTTCCAAATACGTTTTGCACATAATTCTTATGTCAAAATCAGTAGTAACATGGTCCCAAAAGTAGTTGTTTTTTGACAGAGAGAGGACTTCAGTTTATCAGTTCTTGCAAAAAAATTGTGTTTCACCCCAGCATCCACTTACTTTCAAATAATTTTTTTCTTAGGAATGATCTGGAACTTGCTCTGAAATTCAATTCTGTAGCCCACCAAAAATTTTATCACATTTTTACTTTTTAATTCACCCATCTGAAACTTCTGGTGCTTCCTCATTCATTCTTCATTACCCGTGAGAAAATCAGGACTGATAACATTGAACTCTGACCTCTGCATGAGCCAGGACTCTCCTTCAGGTCAAGCTTTCCAAGGTCACCCCTGGATGTCACATCCATGTGATGTGAAGTTTATTGAAAATATGCTTCAATTTTTTACCTCATCTTTCCAAAGGAAAGATATTTTGTGGAGAAAAACCACATCTGTCTGACATGATTTGCCTTTCAAAAAACTCTCCTGACTCACGATTAATAAATAATTCTTTCAGAATGTGCAGTTTATGGTCCAACTGTTTGATCCCTAATCTCCAATATTAACTGTGGATTAACTCATACTTGCCGGGCACTTTGTGTCTGTATCCTACATGAGAGGCTCTTTTGCATTCTTTCATTAATCTCAGTACCCTCTGGTTTGGACTCAGTATCCACACGTCCTCCACGGGTTTGTTGTTAATATATTTTTTGGACTAATTCAGAGGCGAGAAAAACATTTAGTCGTCTTTTGTTTTTTTCCCCCAAGAACACTACTTATTGACCCATTATTTTTCTGCAGTTTTCATTCCCCCACTATGCTGATGACATTTCCTTTCTTTAATGATGACATTTCCTTTCTATAAATATTTATCCACTTTCTTCTTGGTTGGGTTTTTCCCCCTTTTGCTCATCATGTTCTAATGTTACTCATGTTTCTTCCTATAAACTCTTGAAGATTGCTGTGCTGTTATTTTTTTCTGTACCCACAGTTAGGCCATCATTTTGTTACTGGAATTCTGGAAGGATGGCCAAATTCCACCCTGATAGTATTTGTTGGATTTGGCAGATGAAAACCAAACAAGCCACATCCAGCAATGGATTCTTATGTAGATAGATTGCAAAATCAATCTTATATTTACTTCAAATATTTACTGACGTCAAAAGACACCTTTCCTCTTCCTCCTGCCTTTCCCCCTTCTTCCTCCTCCATTTTTTTCTACCATACATCACCATGTGCTTCATCCTGGACGGTGTCATGGGGCAGCATCTCCTGGCATCTGATTCCAATCACCCTCTCACTCCTAACACCAAACACCTCTGGCACTCATGTTGAAGGCTGCTGGATGAGCAAGAAGGAATGCTGTCTTCCCCTTGAGCCACTGAGCAGGAGCAGGAAAAAGAGAGAGGACTGAGCACAGAGGTGTTTGGCTCTGCTGAAGTCAAGGAACACATTTTCTGTTTCTGGAAGATATTTAGGCTGCAATTGTTTTTCTGCGTCATCTGGTATCTCAATCAAAATCTTACAAATGTATAATTTAATGGGAAAAGAGGGTTGGTTAAGAAAAGTGGTTGAGGTAAAATCCAGGAAAATGAAAAGTATTTGAGGGAAAAGGAGAAGAGCTCCACTTCAAACTCAGTCAAATGAACATGACCTTGCTCTATTTTGCAAAACACTGTTTCTGTTTTTTCATCATGTCTAGCAAATACACAGGAAGGGTGCTGACAGGAGAAGAGATTTATTATGGCAAATTATAGTCTGTGGCCAGGGTAGCCTTTCTCACTGACTACAACCATAGGAAAACATTTGAGATTATATGAACCCAGCTGTCTGCAACCTGTTGAATATAATTATCCGAGAGGTACCTGGTGGGTTTTTTAATCTCTGTAAATTTATTATGTAGGCAAGTGTAGAGATTCCAGAGCTGGTGGCTGTGTGCACCAGTATCCAGTATTTTGCTGTCCCCACTGCCAGTTACTATGGCTTGTAAATCTGCTCACTGGCAACAGCATCAGTTTATCATTCAGTTTTGACCACCTGTGTGAGAGCAGAAGAGACAAACTAAACCAGACTACTTACACCTACTGCCACTTTTGGTTTATTTATCTTTTTATCACTTTGATTAGCAATAGTGCTTTGAGATTCTCACTGTGGACTGGACCCCCACTGGGCTACATGCTGTGCAAGGACAAAATGAAAAGGAAGTCCTTGCCCTGAATGATTTACTTTTTCAAGATAAAAACCCACCCAGACAGCAGAATGAGAAAAAGGAACAATAGTCATTATAGCAATAGTGACACATCAGGGTTATAGGCAAGGGATACGGGTCTCTGCAGCATTATCCCTACAGAAGGATAATGATTGCTTTAGCAGGGGAAATGGATGTTACACCAACAGACACGTAAGAGGATGAGGAACAGGATAAGATTCTCGCTGGGCAATTGCATCATGTTATGTAAAATATGTGATTCAGAAAGAAAAGACTGTGGAACTAAGGGGAGAGCCTTGGAGCCCCAAAACATGAAGAAAGGACAGAGAAGACCTCCCAGCTGAAGGGATAGGAAAGAAGTGCAGCAGTTGCCTGCATTGAGAGCGCTGGACCCGCCAAGAAAAGGGATAAGGAGGAAGGTGTAGTCTTGCAGTCTGATTTAGAACAGGTCATTAAAGACTTGCCTGTAAATCCCTTGCCGACTCATGTCCCTAATGATATCGGAGGAGCAAAAATACATTATTTCCATGTCCTCAAGTCCTATGTGTAAAGCAGAAAAGGCTATTATTCACAGGCAGGTAGAATTAGCAGACATGCAGAGAAAGCAGCATCCCTGACTGAGAGCTGTGACTGTTCAGGAAAGAGGAAAAGGAGGGATTAGAAGCGGCTCACACCTTCTCAGCTGCCCAGTGCAGGAAGAAGGGAGCTGCAGGGAGCTCTTGTAGAAGCCAAGAGCAGTGGTAGCAGTTGAAAAAGGAAGCATGGGGAGTCCAGGAATGATGCTATCACCAAAAGCACATGGAAAAGGAAACATGAGGAAAACAATTGAGATGCCAATAATACAATTGGCAAGAGAGCTGATGAAATCCACGAAGAACATCAGGACAGGGAGGGAGAGGAAATGGCAAAACAAATAAATATCAAGATCATGCCAACACATCCCTGTGTGTGTGTAGACAGTAGCCCCTGGTTCCTGTGCTGGGTCCAGCAATACTGCTTCACTGTCTTCTCCAAAGAGGCTGGACAGAGCAGATGGTGAACAAAGATGTTGGCCAGAAGCCATGGGGCTGGTGTCCAGTGAAAGGATTGGTTCTGCTGTGATCTTCTTCCTCTGTACATCACCCACCTGTGCCCCAAAGCGCACACCTGAAAGAGGCCATTTTCTAACCATTGTGCTTTTTTAAACTCATCCTACATTTTCTGCTCATGGCTTTTGACACAGGCCATGTTTATGTTTATATCCACTTTGGTTCCTTTCTCTGTTTCTTCGTGTTTGGATTTACACCTCTGCTTTGTGATGTCTGAGACGGGGAGAGTCTTTACATAATATATGGCAGGTGATGTTTTTTAAAAAAAGGAGGGAGAAAACAGAGAAGTGAATGATTTGGTATGGCAACTCAATAAGCTAAAACATATTTTACAAAAAAAACCACCAGCAGTCGTGTAGTGTAATATCACACACCAAGCAAAATTCGTGGCTATGCATAAGTTAGTGCAGTGCTTTGGCAGATATAAAGATTAATGAAATCTTCCCTTTCTGCTCACAGAAAAAACAGTTCTCACAGACTCCCTTAAATCTCTTGTCATTGCCAAACTCCCATTTTCCTTTTCCATGAACTCAAAAGCCGGGGATGAAAAGGCATAGAGAAATTTTGCCAACCTCCAGCTTCATATTTTCTGGCATCAACATTTAATTATCTCTGCAGGCATGTGGCAGGCAAGTCTGTTGCCATACATTTTTTATACACAGAGGATGAAATTTTGTGTGGTGACTAGAAGGTAGTACCTGATGTGGGATGAGGAGATTAATTGGTTTTAAAATGATTGTCTGTGTATCAGTAAAAATGTGTAGGGCACTTTACATACGAATTAAGAAAATCTAACTCACAGTGAAAACTACACTTCCCCATCTCCAGCTCTGCGTTGATTTACATTGCCACCCAGCTTAACCTGCCCATGCTGCTGCAGGGGACTTAGAAACCACTGGACATGATCCAGTCAGCCCCATATGGATGTTTAGGGACAATTGAGGTGCCCTTGGATAATATGCCACGGCTGCAGCTGGTGACCTGGAGTGGTCCAGGGTCCCCAGGCACTGTTCCACCTGCCCATGTCTTAGGAACTGGAGGACCTCTCTGGCAGCACCAGAAAAAATCTGATCCCCACGTGGCTTTGGGAGTCTCTCTGGGCAGCATTGAGCTCCTGGTGAGGTCAGAGGTTTGAGAGACCCAGATGTTCGAGGTGCCTGGGCCAAGTGACAGCCAGCAGATACTGAGCTAGAAAATAGGGTCAGAATTTTCCCTGGCGCTGCTTTCCCTTCCAGGACACTTTGTTAACACAGGGAACAGTGATGGAGAGGACTGAAAAGTGAACTTAACACTCATTGTCTTCCCTCAGACAGGACTCAGCTGCAGCCTGGACAGCTGTTCTGTCTGCATTCTTGCTGGTTATATTTTTCTAAGATGCTCACTATTTTAGGTGCTGCATTCTTCAAACCTTGTCCTCCTTCACAGCTGCCCTTTTAGCAGCTCTATGGATTGCCAAGTGATTTTCCTTTACTTTTTACCCTATGTGAGAATAAAAATTGGGGTGTCGAAGGGTTAATTTCCATATTTGTAAGACAGATGCATGCTGGCAGAGGGAGTAGCTGCACACATTATCCAGTCCTCCTTGTGGACTTTCTACCCCTCTTTCTAGACCCTGCTCATGGTCTCTGCACTGTCATGTCTTTCACCTGCTGAAAAGGTGCCTCTTGGGAGACTTGGTGTGTCTACCCAGATGAGCTGGCTGATGAGTGAGTCTGTTACCAGCACAAAGCAGCATATGTAGTTATTGTGAATGTCACACAGAGACAAATAAGTGTACTTTGGCAAAAAAAAAAAACCAACAAAAAACCAGAAAAGGATTCTTTAGTATTTTTTGTTTGTTTATTGGATTTTAATTTTGGGTTTTGATTTAAAAAAAAAATCATTCTTCTTTATTTGAATGCCCCTCCACTGTCAGTCTTTTTACTTATATATTTATTTTCATTCTCCCTTTGAAGGGAGTAAGTGTGAAAGAAAAGATGTAAAAATGTAAAATGATGGATTTTTCCCTCATGGAACAAACCAGAGCTGAATATTTTTAACCAATTCCCCTAACTCACATGGTTCTTTGCATCAGCAAAGAGTGTAAAAACACTTAACAGGCTCTTGCCTAGAAAAATACAGAGCAGCGAGCCCAAACTTTCCATCTTGGTGGGTCATGATGTCATTCTGGTGTCAGGGTGGGCTGGATGCCAGACCCATTTCTCTCCTATCTGACTGGATTTCCTGCCCATGCACCATACAGTCTAGCGCTGTAAATCCCAACCCCTCGTCAATGCATTGGACAGCACAGGTCGTTGGCTGCTGCTGGGGGCTGTGAGCTACCCCAACCCCAGCAATCTGTAAGAGCAGATTATACAAACACCTGTCAGGAGGGCCGTAGGTTTAGCATATGATGAGGCTTGATGGCTCACAGGGTCCTTTCAACCATCCGGTTGTGCAATGCTGCCCACGATGTTCTTGTCGTTCCTGGGGAGTTCCCAGGAGGTGGCCATCACCAGGGCAATACTGCTGCCTGATCTGCACCACCCTTTACTCCTCCTTGGTCACTCCCAAGAGAAAAGGGACCAGGGACAGGCTGTGGACCAGGTAAATACAGACCTGGTGGTCTGTATTTGGTCTGTATGTGAGCTGAATTTGGTATTCCAGATGTGGATGCCCCAGGACCTCTCTGGGTGACACACTAAGGTGCAAGTAAAAGCAATGCAGAAAAATATAAGTGGAAAAGACCCACCCATATAAGTGGAAAAGACCCCACCCTATTTGGAGGAAGACATGCTTTGCTGGTGGACCTTGAGGTTTTCATGTCATTACCCTAAGGAGCTGAAGAGGTAGTGAGAAAGCTGCTCAAGAGGCAGGAGGAGACTAGACAGATGGCACCAAATTGGACTGGGAAGAAGCATCCCAGTGCACTTCCGGAAAAGCAGCAAGGGAAAGCATTGAGGAGGAATGGGGCAGTGGTACAAGAAAAGGCAGAGCCAACGGGAGCCACAAGGAGCTTTGGGATGTGAGGAAAGAAAGAAAGAAAGGAAGAAAAGAAAAGAAAGGAAGGAAGGAGAGAAGGAAGGAAGGAAAGGTGGGCACAAGGACCAGGCCTAGAGAGAAAGATTGAAAAGCCAGGAAAGGAGGTTATCCATTATACTGGTTTATACATGTGATGGTTCAGGGAAGGATTATGGTAACTCTGTGAAATGAGGGTGAAGTGACAGTAATAACCCAGCAAGTGTGTGGCCCAGTATGAAATCACAAGCTGTGTCTGGCTTTTAATCACTCTGAGAAACATCTGGCTAGGATTAGTATGTTCATGACCAGAGCAGCTCCATTAGTTGCGCCATCAGGGTGGGTGAGACAGTGGCTGGCAGTGGCTGGAATGCAGGGGTATTCAGGGATAGAGACTGAAACAAGCAACTTGAAGCAGGGTCCTCCCTTGAAACCTCCAAGCAGTTCTTTGGAGGACCTCTCTGCCCTGCATGGACCACAGGGGCAGGCCAAGGAAACTCACCTCCTGCTCCAGCATCACAGCATCCTCTGCCAGCAACACAGTCCCAGGCAGTGGGGAGAGCAGCCAGGTGGGGTGCCCCACACCACCCTTTGCCATCCCACCTGCCTTGGTCGTTGATGCCCTTGCCCCATCCGCACAAGCGACTGAAGTCTTGGTCCCCTCACAGTTTTGTTCAGCCTCATGGTTTGAAGAGAAAGGGCAACACGGGTGTCATCAGCAGGTCTGTTGGCCTCAGCTTGGTCCAAGCTGTACTCAAACTTGCAGGGTGCTTGGTGAGTGCGTACTGCGATAGCTGTTAAATGGTTTCCATGTGCTATTCATGTTCATACTGTTCTTCTGACAGGTGATACCTTTTTTCCATTGAAATGGTATCCCCCTTGTTGGCAGGCTTTGGGTCAGCAAGGAGGAGACCTGGCCGGTTCCAGTTAATTCCGTAATTGCGATCTAACTGCTGACAGAAAGCTTTTGGGAAGCTTCTTAAGCAGCCTAATGATTTTACATTGTGTACACCTAGAGAAGCACTCAGCCTTTCCAGCTCTTTTGGTGCGTTAACATGTCATGTAATGAAACCACTCAGCTGAGATTAGAGGGAAGCTGTAGGGGCAGGCAGTGGGGAGTTGGCTAGTCACAACTGTGTCTTCCTGACATTTGTATTGCCAGGGTCACAGAAATGGGGGGAGTGGAGCATGAAATGAGTACATTGCTGAGAGTTTATTAACAAACCAAATTGATATGAAGCTATCTAACAGGGAGAGTGCGATTTTGCTCCAAAAGCCAGGTGTTGGCTTGTCACTCTCATATTCCTCTAAAGCACTTTTTCCACTCCAAGATCTTGAAGCACGTCTTTGTCTGAGCTCAATAAATTTCATTGTAAATATCTGGCAATTTCTATTCCATGACAGAAGCTCCCCCATGCCTTGTTATTAATTGTTTTTAAAAGTTGAAGTTAAGTAAGTAAAATTGCAATTGTTCTTCCCCTAATCTTCCAGCCAAGGGAGGGAGTATTTATACAGATATTGCTCAAAGTACTTGAGAAAATATTTGTTTGTGGCTTTAAGTAAATTTCCAGCAGAGCCCCCCATGGGTTATTTCATAGTTCTGTGCTTAGGAAACTGAGCTACCGTAGAGGAGGACAGCCTTCTGCAACCCTCCCAGCTGCTGGGTGGCTTATGCTCCTGTGAGTAGCTCCCAGAAGATTCAAGGGACTGCTTTTGCAAGCACAACTAAAATTGCTCATAGGTTTCAGAATTTACCCTGGAAAACAGGGTAGAGAAAACTCATCAGAGAGTGGAGTGTTTTCTCAGTGCTCCAAACAGAAGAAATTGTATTTCGTTTGTTCCGTCATTCGTCCATTTCCTTCCTTCCCTTCTGCCTTCTCATCCTCTGTGGCTTGCTTTCTCTTCCCTCTCTTCTTCCTTCTCCCTCTTCTCCAACACAGATAATTGAAAAACTCATTCTGGAATTCCTTTGTCCCTGCAGAAGGTACTGAATAGTGATTCCAAAATAGTCCAGCCTTTTCTTTTAATCCATAATTCATCATCCTAAATTGTTGCTCCTCACTGCAACCCTGAACAAAATGTCAGATGCAGCATAAAGAAAAGAAATCAAGCAAATGAAAAAGGGACGAAAGGAAATACAGCAAACCCCAAGGGTATCTGCAAAGAGAAATCATTTAATCCAAAAAGGCTTCTCAGCACTCATACAGGAAATCTGACTTGTGCCATGTGTGTCACCCTGTATTAGGGGAAAGCAGGATTGGTCTTATCTCGAGACATGCTGTAGAGCAACTTACTGGGTGGAATAAAACAGAGATGGAGAAAGACACTAGAAAACAATTTTATCTACCACCTGTACTTTCACAAGTAGAACTGCAGTGAATAGCCAGGCTTGGCTCTGTCAAGGCTTTCTCCACCCCATGTCAGACTCCCACCCGACTGTGGTTTGCTCCAGCTGACACAAAGAGCTGTCACTGACTGAGCCCGATGGCTCTGCCCTGATCCCTGTGAAATATTGTAGCAGCCATGGAAAAGCTGTGAGACTGGGACAGCAAAGTGGGGTGGGATCTGCTGGGAGTGGTGGTAGTGTCTTCAGGTCCCTGAGGTCCGTACGCAGTGCAAAACTCTTCAAGCCTCTGAACACACAGGTTGCCTTGCAGTGATACATGTGCCAACCTGATGTCGCATTTATATGGAATTTCTTGAAAATGCCTTCAACTGGAAGGAATCCAAAGAGAGACTTTTGTGGCCTTGTAACCTGTAGTTTCTCTTCATCTCTGGCAGTGGTCACCTGGAAGCAGCTTCCTTCTGTAACCTGTGAAGTGTCACCAGCTTCAGGTCTAGGAGCAGGCAGTTTGGACAGGATTGTGGAAAGCCAGCTAGGCAACAAAGGATCCTGAGGGCTGGAATAATTGAATTAATATGTACTAGTCTTCCTGCCTCCATTAAGGTCAATGGGGGCTCTTACTATGATCTTCAGGGGAAACAGGATCAGGCTCACTTTTGGGAAGAGAAGATCAAAACTGGGACAAATGCTTGTACATGTGATTGTGCCGTGATTTGAATCTAGTTTGTTTTTCTGTGTTACCCATGCAAAGATTTTGGAGAAATTAGATTAAAATAGATTTTAATCTCCCCCTATCAAGAGAAAAAGAATGGAGAAAGCCATGGGGTTAGTAAATGCAATTATTAGCCATTCATCCCTCTTATCCCCTTAGGCTTGTGGCATTCCCATTAGAGTTGTCCTTTATATATGCTGGTTTAGGTTAGTCTTGATGCTCCACGTAATATCAGGGGGAAAAAAAATATAAACATATTCAAAGCCTTTTAAAAACTTGCTCTACTCTGAGAAAGAGAGGTTAAGTCCTTGATCCAGCAAGGTGTTTTAACATATGCCTTTATTTTAAGCGTATGAGTTGTTCCATTGATTTATACCCAAGAATTCTGCTGAAGAGGGGTCTTTGGTTTTGCCTCAGCAATGCAGCTACACACGTGCTTTGCTTTTGGTGTGTGTAGTCCTGTGACTTTCATGAGGAAACTCATGTGCTTGGCTGGCTCAGGGCTGAGGGAGCGTCTTCAGGAGGTGGACAGCATTGCAGCACGACCAGGGTTAGAGGAAAAAATGTCCCAGATCGGTTTCTCTGTGCCAGTCATCACCTCTCTCTCAACTGTTTTACTCTGTTCAACTGCTTGTGGCTTTGGGATAAACCATAGTAGTGAGAGAGTTTCTCAGGAAAAAAACCCAAACTTTTACTCAACATTTTGGCCTTTGCAGTTCTGTCCTTTTGCCAGACATGGAAAAGAAAAGATGCAGCCAAAAAGTTTAGAGTGTGGAAGAAAAGGATACTCTAAGTTTGGTTTTAATCAGGGAGAGGAGTTTTGGAAAGCGGAGAGGAAACAACAATTTGGGCCTAATTCTGCTCCTTCTGGCAAAATACCACCCCTCACCCCTCCGCATGAGATCATTAGTGTGGCTTTTCTCCAAGCTGAGAGCAGAAGTGCCTGGCTTGTATGCCTTGCTCACATGCTCCGATAAACCTCTTGCCAGTTTTGGGGCTAAAAGGGATTTCTCTCCCAGGTCAGCTGCAGTGACTTGGTTTCCCCCTCCTCTGCAGAGAGAGGCACAGTTTGCTCCCCCAGACTACTTGGGAAGGTGTGTCAGACCTCCTCCCAGGGCCTTCTGTGGGAATAGCTTTCTGTGGGAGTAGTCTCCTGCAGGAATAGCTTTTGGTCTTTTACTATAAGGCTTGAACTTATAATGGGACACAGAAGTATTGTAGGGTGGAGTAAACCATTCCTCTGCCCCAGGTCTCACCCCACATTGCCTCCAATGCTGGAGTTTGGGCTCAGCAGTCCCAAGATGGTCCCTTCCTACCCTGTGCCCTTTAAAATCCAGCTAGTGTGTGCATTGTGGGGAGGGAGACCCGTTGCAAGCAGGAGCTGCTGGCAAGTAAATATTACTGCAGTAAGGGAGTGAGGTGGATACACACACAGGGCGGGTTTTGTCAATTCATTTTGACAGCTGGAATATCTTCTGTCTCACTGTCAATGCACAACCTCCCTGCTGCTTTCAAAGTAGAGCAAAGCCTCTGTGCCAGGCATGCCACTAAAGCTGTGGTGGGAGCTGAGCAGCCCAGGCAGCTCAAGCAAAGCGCATGGAGAAACATCTGAGCATACTGGGATGTAGGAATGTTGGGGAAAGGATGATGGAGTTGTCTGGGATTCCAGCTTCTTGGGCCTGGCTCAAGGCTTTACACTTTGTTTATACAATAGTAATCCCAAGCACTTCACGTGATAGATCCCTGGTGATACATTTCAGGGGGGGTTACACTGATTTACACTGCTTGAGGCCCTGGCCTATATTTTCCAAAGGATTTTCCAAAATTTACTAATGAAAAATACCAGAGTGGTCTGATCAGTGAGGGTTAGGTTACCTCAGTGAGCAGGCTGGAGAATGCAGGGAGCCCCTCTCCAGAGTCTCCCTGAGGGAAGCCCTGGGTGAAATCTCTTCCAGCCTGCTAAGAGCTGCAGGATGACGCCTGTAGGCACTCATACTCCCGGAGTTTATCTGCTGGCTCTCACACCCTGTGGAAGACTGTCTGTAATGCACTCAGCTCCTACTTTCAAAAGCTGTGGGGCACCTCTTGGCAGGCATAGAATTTAAAAGTCTCAACACTGATTAACTCCTTCAGCCCCAAGGAACACCTCAGAAATATCCTTCTCCCATTGCCTAAATTCAGCTCTGTGAGTGGCAAAAAGGAAGTGACATAAGGCCTGCAAATCCCACTCCCCAAGTCAGAAGAAATAACAGTAAGATGTAGACTTACTATCCATGTTCCTGCTGCTGTACAGCTCAGAAACAGGCATTGCTTTTGCCAGTACCTGCTAGGGGGAGTCATTTGGCAGGAGGTAGGAAAAAGAGGTCAGGAGATCCTCTCTGCTCTTCTGGAGCCTCAGACCCACCTCTACATAGAACAGCCCTAGGTCAGCCATGGGATCCAACTTGCCCTGGCTCCTGTTTCCAGCAGTGGCACTAGTTGGATGTCACATTTGTGACCCTCGTCACCCTCTATTTCCTTGTCCAGAGCTTCCCTGCAATGCACTGTGTTCCTTCGGTAAGGAACAGCACAAATGTAGGTAGCATCTGAGGATTTCTCTCCAGGTAGGAAGAATTTGCTTGTGCTGAGTTTATGGATCAGTGGAGAAAGGGTGTAGGAGGAGAAAAGGAATGATGAGAACTAAGTGTGCAATCTAAACCAGAGTGTTTGTCAGGATTTTGAAGTCTGTGTAAACCATATTATTAATATTTAAACAAGGCTTGCTTTTAAAATTTTTTTTCTTTGCTTTTTTTCCCCTCTCTACTGCCTTCCTGTTACAGGATTGCAAAACTCATTTCCAAACAGGCTTATTTTTTTGCTGTTACTAATAGCAGCAGAAATTATTTATATGCACTTTGGGAGAATAAGTGCATCTGCAAAGAAAAAACATCCATCCTTTCTTCCACCTGTATCCAAATTCACTCTCTTTTCTTCATCCTTTCCTCAGGGCTCAAACACACAATGGACTTCGTGTGGTTTCTGGAGCTGCAATGGTAATTTGATAGTGTGTCCAGGCCCAAGAAGAGCCCAGCTTTGCATTGTTCAAAGCAAAAGGTCCCACTTTTAGTTTCAGGAGCTGGGAAAGGCTGAGATGTTGAGTTAAGAATATTGTCTGCCTACAGGCAGTGAGGTTTCCTCTAAAATTTGCTGCTCTGGTTAGAATTTGCGATGCAGATTTTCACCTGGAGTTCATTTTAGTGATTCCATCATGCAAGCTCTGCCAAAGCAAGTTTATAATGGGAACATTGTCTTCACTTTAATGGGAGCAATGAGAAGGCAATATCAATGCCTGTGAATATTTAAGCTTGCTTGGGCTATTTCTGGTATTGGAAATTTGAAGGTCTTCCTTCAGGGGCCCCAGCCCAGCATCAGGCTGAAGCATGGTGGCAGGGCTGTGGGTAGCACCTGTCCCTGTGGTAGAGCTGCCGGAGAGGGAGCCAAATGAGCCCTGCAGTCAGTAGTCTTGCCTGAATGCTTTTCTGTGCAAGCAGTTCACAACCAGTATAGAAGAACTCACCACCAGCACTGTGTTCACACCGTGGGAGAAGGGACAGACTTAACTGAAAATTACTTTCTAAGGTGAAATAACTGGCTGTGGAAGGGCTTTGACAGGTTGGAACACATGAAGTTGACAGCAAGTACTGTACCTGATTTTGGTGGGAGGATTCTCTCTTTAAGGTTGGCAAAGGTATGTTAATGAGTATCATTAGAATCGGATAACAATGCACTTCTGTGTAGGGTGGCCTGACTCTCTTGCTGTGCTTTCAAGCTGAACATATGTTTTCAATTATTAACGTGATTAATGGGAATGAGATGACTTGAATCCCAATGAGCTCTACCTTGCCATCACGTGCAAACCCCTCAGTATGGGTGTGTTTATGCAGTGTGGAAGTGCACGATTTCTTTCACCAGCAGTGGTCTTTGGAGGTCCAAGTGTCTAAATCTCAACACATTTAGAGATCCACAATCAGAGCCCCTTGCTGTATTTGAGTCCCTAGCCTCCTTCCCCTGTGTCTCCAGGAGTATGGGAGATGGAAAGTGCCGTGCAGGAGCCAATTCATACTGTGCTGCCCCAGCTTGGCCTGGGTTTTGGTCCCAAGTCTGAGAGGGTTTGGGAAACATGAAACCACCTTCTCCCCATCATCACTTAGAACAACCTCCAGGACACACAAATCTCCAATTCAGCTGAGACTCTCCCACTATTTTGTGTGGGCTCTAAACCTGCCTTTCCATTCTTGGCGGGCAAATTTTGCTAAGGGGTGCATAATTTTCACTCTGCTCTATGTTTTTGGGAAGGGAGTAAAGTTGAGGATCTAGAACAAGAAAAACAGACATTGGAAATTCTTGTAATGTTTAATTTCTCTCCAGCTGCTAGACCCAGAGATCATCATTATACTTGGACCCTTTTCCCTGCCATCAGTTAAGTCCTGGTCTAATTGCTTCTGACATTAGTATATGTCACTCACCCAAAATCCAAAACAATGTGTCTGCAAGTGAGTCATTCAGCACCTTAACAAACAGGGGTCAAAGCAGGATTGTACCGAATGAGTGTATTTGCCAAAGATCCAATGTAGAAATGGATAGATAAACACCCTCCTTCAGAGTGACAGAAACAAAGCAGTGCCTCCAGCACTGGAACCAATGAAATCAGACTTCTCATTATTTTGGGTCTGGTGCTTGAATAATAGTTCCCATTTAATTTTCCTCAGATTGCTAGACTTTAAAATTTGCTGTCTCTTTCAGATTCTGTGGGTTACAGCCGCAGTCACAATACAGATTGAGGCTTTCTCTGTGTCTCGATGCATATTTTTGTTGATTCTGTGAGAAAGTAGCTATTTCCAGGTAAGCTTGGAGCTGCCAGAAAGGTTTGAGATTGCAAGGAGAGCAAGCAGGTGGAAGGAGAATGAATTCTTAAATAATTTTTTATGTTTGGGAAATGTGACTAAAATTGCTGTACAGTGCAAGCGCAGATGGCTTTTACAGTACCAGCAGTGTGTGCACATGTGGGTATGCAGACAGGCATACAGCATGAGTTAGCATCAAGGAGCTGTGTGACTAAATCTTCTTTTCAGTTTTGAAATATTCTATATATGTGTAAATATGTGTATATACACATGGGCACAAATTCTATCTTCCTGTCTGTCTCTACACATATACGTATGCATTTTTCTGTCTAAGCATTCTATATGTATATTTAGAAAGAGTGTAGACCATTGTTGAATAGGCTGATACATGATTATTTGTCTTACTGCACTTCAGTCATGCACTTATTCTTTTCAGATTTACCAAATCAAACAAATAGGTTGCGTGTTGGGGCTCTCGAATTCAGCCACAGAAGAATGTGAGTAGTGCGAGTGTGTGGGTGTTTGTGTGCAGTAGGTGATGTACAGCTACACAAAGGTTGCATTCACTTAGGTGAGAGACAGCTACATATCACAAAAACAGTAAGGCCACCTGAAAGAATGCTATCAGATGATCCCAAGTCACCTGTTCATGCTCTATCTTTCTGAGAGGAATTTTACTATTAGCAGATGTGAGAATTCATGTCACAGGAATAATCCATAAATGGTTCTGGGTTGTATTTCCCTGCGTGAGTCTAAGTGGGATCTGTGTGAATAAAAACTTGCCTAGTAACAAACTATGAGTTCCCAGACTGTAAAAACTTAGAATGATCTGCACGCAACTGCTGATTTGTTTGGGTGAGATGCCATGACAGAGAGGAACATTACCAGTCAACTAATGGCATGCTAGTAGAAGTTATGGCCTCAGGACCATCACTGCTAGAGGTGTACAATCACACAGAAGTTGCTGTCAAACAGCAACAATTTCTGGTAATTGCCAAGCACAGTGTGAGGCAGCAACGCTCCATATTCCATTACCCATTCTCCCAGACATCCGCTTTTGCTGAGGAAGGGATTTTAGAAACCAAACCTATACTTAAGGTCAATTGAAGTCTGAAGAGATTCCAATTTTTTTTAAAGTTGCTATTATTCAGCGTAAGGCACCACTATGAGCATCTGGAAAAGGCAAGCCAGGGGAGGGAGCTGCTCTTATGCTGGGAGCATGAGCAGGTGTCTGAAAGTGAAGCAGCTGATTTTTGGTTGGGATAAAGCAAGCCCAAACTGTGACCTTAAATGAAAGCAAACTGCAGTTTGTGGGAGAGCGTGTACCGGACTGTGAGCCACTTTCTGCCTGACACTTCATCGACATCAACTGGGCTAAAGAGGTTACTTATGGCAGATGATGGGATTTCAAATGGGAAAGAGAAACTGCTTTAATAAAAGGGTATTGATGCATGCTCATATAGGGCATGCTCTTATGGCTAGCAGCCTAGGTCCCAAGAGACCTCTTCCCTTCCTGTGTCCTTGGCTGCCTCCACTTGGGAGAAAGCCATGTGTGTGCTATAGCAGGACCTGATGAAGAGGACTGATTCCTTCACACTTGTCTTGTTTTTCTATTTGTAGTATGGAGTAAATAACACACAACAGCTTGAGTTTTAATAACAAATGCTCATCATCTGGGAAATGCCTAAAATGAAAGGTGAGCAGAAGGAGTCCACTTTGCAGCAGAGTTAGCTGGCACCTAAACAGGTTGCAGGGTTTGTCTCCCGGTTCTGGTACCATTTTTTGGCTGGCAAACTTTCAAAAGCCTTTATGCCAAATCTTTGTATTTCACTCTCAGCATCAGATTTATCAGTTGGTTGGGCTCTTATGGGACCCTACCGGAACCTCAGTTCTTGAAATATCTAAAGAAGATGGAGAAAGGGGGACTTCCAAAGATGGGTCTGGGAACTCATCAGCCAGGCCAGGGCAGGTATGCAGTGGTGTGGGGACTGCTGATACGCCAAGTCATCCTACTTAGGAGGCTCGCTTTATCCCACTCATCCTCTCCCAACACTTTGGGTGGGCTGGCAGCCCCTGTCGAATGGCTGAGGGAGAGCTGCGGGAGCACAGCCGCAGCTGTGCCCAAGCCTGCCTTACCCATGCTTCAGTCACAACCCTAACTCCCTTCCGGAATGAATTAAGATAAACTGAATTAGGGTCTCTCTATTTCTGAATGGGAGTGTCTAATCCGCTGCTGATTATGTGTCATCACCTAATCCCCTTCCAAAGATAAATCAATTTAATTCTTCCGGATGTCCCCATATCAACAAGCCCTGAACATGACTATCTTCCATGCCTAAGGTGGCTGGAGAGATAACCAAGTTTAAGGACATCTGGAGCAACTGATGACTGGAGGCAGACATGAGGCACAGCACTAACCTACTCCTCTAAAACCTCGTGAAGATTTTCCTGTGAAAACCTCTGTGTCCATGTCAGCAGAGGCATTTGATGGCTTCGGTAGGGGAGTGAGAGCCAGAAGCCTGCGGGTGCTGGTGTTGGCTCCTGCTCAGCTCCATCACTTCACACGCCCAGAGCACATTCCTCCAGCTGAATGCAGCACCATGAACAAACCCACATTTTTCTGCCCACATTGTTTCCAGCTGCAGTAAATTTTAAGCAAAATCAGACCTTGTTTAACAAGGAAAGTTTACTTTTTTTGCTTCTTCTTGCAGGTTTCAATTTGTAAACAGTACTTGAACCTCTGTATTAGAGTATTTTACCACTACGACATGGCAGACTGTCAGTACAGTGCAGTACTTTGATGAATGCCAGGAGAGACATAGTGATCTGGAAGCATACCAAGACCTGAAATTCAGTTCTGAAAGTACTGTGCAAATTTGCCTAAAATGTAGATGTATATCGGTACTATTGTAAAACTGAGAATCTTATATTTTTTTCTTACGATAGGATGACACTGAGAATACAGTGTTTGTTACTGCTGTGCTGCAAATAATGAGGTTCAAACCCAGCCAATTCAGACAGAAGAATCTTCACTGCAGACTGTTAGAAGGCTGGTAAAAACAATGACAGTTTTGCTGTTGGAAGCTACATCTAGAAGATCACAGCAGGGGACCTGAGTAATATTTTAAGTACTTTTGAATAAAATGTTTGTTTGAGAGTGTTATTTGAATGCCACCCCCTGAAAAGTCAGTAACTGCTCATACAGGACAGAACAGGGAAGATTTTGGCAACCATCTCTGTAGCCCCTAGTAAGAATGTGTTGTAAGCCTCTATGTGATGCACAGAGGGTAAGAGTAGTTGCTTATATGAAGAGGCACAGCTCTTTGAGGAGCAGTATTCATGATTTTGTTTTGTTTAGGAAAATCCTGGGAATATTATTGGGGTTTTTTTATTATTATTATTATTAGTTATGCAACTTCATTTGAGATGGAAAGAAACTATTTTGTTTCAAATAAAATGAAATATTTCATGGAAATTAATTGTGGAGGGGCTGTTATTCATTTCACAAAACCTCTGTTTTGTTCCAGTCCATTTTATCTAAACCTGGAGCTGTTTTTCATTTTCTCCCTCCTCAAAATGCACACCACACTGAAAATCCAAGTAGCACAAACCCTAGATCCAACTTTCTTTCAGTGCTGTGTTTCTCCCACACAGTCCTCCTGGACTGGAAGGATGTGTCCATGACACATATCAGGGATGCCCTGTTTTCCAGTCATTGCAAATCCCAGAAATAGAAGGACTCACCTCTGAGGAGTGGGTTATATGAGACATCTTCTCTGCTGGTGCCTGGGTTTTTGGAAAGAAAAGAATTTTCATACAGAAGATCCCAGGTTTGTTCCCTCTGCCAGACATTGGCCGAGAGGCTGGTTTTATCTGCTGATGTGGAAGCTCAGTTTTTGAGATACACGTCATCTGGTCCAGACCCATCAATATTTTGTAGCCTGTGGCTTTTATGTGAGGAGGGTGAACAGGTGAGAAATCACCTAAAGAAGATCAGCAAGGGATAAATATTCCTCTCTATGGAGTGATAGAAGACAAGAATGGATAACAAGTGGTTTTACGCCTCAGGAGATGGCTTTTGCACTTTCTTCTTGCTCTCTGCTATACCCAGAATAAACTTCAGTAACTCATTCATAAAAATACCATTTCAACTTCTGCAAATCTCATGTTGTTTGTGAAGTACTGTACAACTGTTTTGAGTAAATATTCATTAGATGCTAATCACATAGTTTCAGTATTTCCTAATTGTATCATCTAAAGGACATAACTGTGCTACTTGTGCCCAGAACACAAGCATCTTATAATTTCTAATCCTTCTCTTCATTTTTCAATGTCTTCATTATGGGTCTTCTTCTGCACTTGATGATATGCCTTAAATATGATTTAAATGTGTTTGGTTTAGAGACTTTTTCCCTTGGTGTTTGCATGACAGCATGATTCTTGTCTAGCTATAGTATCAGTAACAGTCGCACAATATTTTCTTATCATCCCAGCAGGGATGCCATGATCCTGTGGTTTCATCCTGCTTCCAACTGAACTCTGTGTGAAATCGCCCATATCTGTGGCAGGGGCAAGCTTGAGTCCATTGCAATTGCAAGTCATCAATATCACCCTTCAAGGTGTATACCAGGGGCTCAGAGGTCCTGCTGGCTCAGGGCAGAGCTCATCTGCCTGGGAGGATTTGTGGGGATGTCTTGTGATTGGTGCTGCTCTGGTCACAGCTGGGGACCCAAAGCTGACCTGGAGGGATGTCCGGTTCCTTGCCCCAGTCAGAAATGTTTCTGGTAGCACTAGGCCAGGCAGTGGCTCTTGAATGTTTGCCTGAAGTGCCTGAATGGGAAAAGCTGAAGTGCCAATTGACAGCAAGCAGCTTCCAATCCAAAACACTGAATTGCAATTTGAGGTGCATTTAATACCAGCTTGAAACAGCTGGTGTTCATCTGCTTGTCCATAGCGCTGAATTATTTACCCGCTGGCCATTGCACAGCATTTTATTGCTGCAGTTTACTCTTTTTGTACCTCATTGTCAAAGGAATAGTACAGACCCACAGAAAAATTTTGCATGTCACTATCCAGCAACTAAAAATCCCTTTTGTTGCTGCAGTTGTTCACTTTTGAACAACATGAGAAGAAAGGACAATTTCTGAGATAGATGTCGTTCCATCAACACACACTTTTGTGCCTTCTGCATTCATCCAGCCTTTTTATTTCCCTCAGACCTCTCTCACAAAAACCAAGTGATGTACCACAGACAAGTCTGGCAGGTCATCAAGATGCAAAGGTTGGACTGTACATTAAGAAAAAAAATCAGGTAGAGTTAACACTTCATTGTTCCCAGAACACCATCCTTTTGGTTTATGGGCCTAAATATAGTCTGACTGGTAATTTATATACTATTTGACCAACCACAGCCACAGATTATTGTTTTTATCACACTGGAATAACTGGTGAAAATAACAGTTACTGTACTGTGAGCTCGCAATGGAAGTATATTTCCCTGTGCTGAAGGCAACATGCCATGTCCAAGGGAGTTCCACACACAAGTAATTTCCGGGTATCCTCTTGGTTATGCTGCAGATTTTGTTATCACTATTTATTTATCGAGCTTTGCCAAGGAGCTCGCGTTTGTACACTGTGTAGGAAAAGCACGCAGAGCCTGCCTCCCAGCCAAGTTAAACTGGCATGTTGTGCTCTGGCAAGTCTGGCTCTCACTCCCTTATCCTTGGGGTTTACCATCAAAGGCTTTCACACAGGTGCATTAGGTACCAAGCTCATTTCATTTGCTAACTCTACATTCAAACACCATTGGGGAACCAGCCTTGCTGAGAAACTGGGACTTAAATCAGCTGCAGTGGGAATTAGAGTACCTCATTCCTAAACCACACCAGTCTGCTTTTCCTTTTATTGTGTTTCTCTCTTGCATGCAGAAAAAGTACTGTATCTTACTGGAAGCAAACACCACAAGGCTTCTCTTATTCCCTTGAACACAAAAGCAAAATTCTCCTGGACGTGAATAGCACACAATCAGGGCACTTGGTGACGTGAGGTGCTGCACAGCCAAAAAAGTTAACCTCTATTACCTTCCTCCTTGCTTGGACTCCTAAATGTTGCTCACCAAGGGGCTACAAAAAGTCCCACTGGGGGAAGGCCATTTCCTTGTGAAGGAAATTTCCATGTGAGCTCTGCAGGGAGCAGCTGAAAGGCTATATTCCTGGGCATTTGGCAAACTCTGGGCAGAGGTGTGCTGAGGTATCATGAGCTATGAGGAAAGGGTACATAAGGAAAGGGGGCACAGTTCTCTCCACTGCCATTTCTAGACAGGACTGTGTTTCCTGGAAAAGCCCTGGGAATATAACCCTTCAAACCCCAGCAGAGTTTCTGCATTGCTCAGAGCATTCTGCAGCACAGGATGGGGTAATGTACAAGTGGCTGAAGGCTGTCATGCCCTGCTCATGGAGGTTGCGAGCTCCCTGCTGCATCTCTTACAGCTACTTTGCTATGCAAGGTTGGGCTTACACCTCTCTTGGGCCCTGTATTTTTGTTACAGCAGTGAGCAGAGCCACAGCTAAGGCTCCACGTATTTATTAAGATCCTGTACAGACTTTGCAGTCCATACTAAACTCTGCATAGCTGTAATCCTACTATTTTTCATACTGAACTATTGTAAAACTAGGTGTTCCTTCAGCTGTAATTGTACTCTGGCTTGTAGTGTACTCATAGCTGGAGGGATAGAGAACAGAAACTTACCCCACCTCCAGGGAACATGAGTCGAAACCGGGAGCTGATGGAAATGTGAAAAATGTGAGGGCTTCTGTGAGGACAACAGCCAAAAGCAATAAATATATAAGTAAATAAATCTATAAATAATTGAGGAAACATGTCCTCATAAGGAAAATAAGTGGAAGATGGGATAGAATTAGAGAAAGGACTTGAAAAGAAGGAAAGGAGAAGCAATGAGAAAAACAGATTATTTTACCGTGTGTTCATTTTTCTTAGGGGAAGTTGGGAGAGGGAATTGTGGAACAGGAAGAAAGGAAATAGAAACATTAAGATCTGTGAAAGTAAGGAGAAAAGGGAAGATGCTGAAAAATGTAAAAAAACGTTAAAAATAACATGTTGAAGTTAGCGATAGGAAAACACAGGCTGTGAAAGGAAGTAAAAAGCAAGCAGAGCCAGACTTTACTGTCCTTACACATAACATCTGCTGCTCAGTGTGATTAAGCCAGTGAACTCAGAGGGTTGCTCTGCAGAGCAAAGGGCTTGTCTGTGAGAGCGAAGGGATAAGAATCTGGCAAGAGGGTGAGGTCGATGGAGAATTGAATGGCTGAGAATGTGCAAGAGAAAAAAAGAAAAATCAATGTTACCGTGGAAAGGCTGATGCCAGAATGTTATGGCAACAAATTTTAATTTTTCAGTTTCTGCAGAGCATGGCTGCTGAGAGGCAGGAGCACTGGGTAGGTTTGGTGGTGGCTGAATTGTGTGCACACAAGACTCTGTGTTTAGGTGCAAGTGTGAATCTATCTGATCAGAAGTTTTCTTGAGATTTTCTGTGGTGCCTAGGAGTCACCTGAGTGCATCCATGCAGTGAACTTTTTTGGTGCACAGTGATGTATCAGAAGCAAGAGCAAGTTAGAATTCCACCAGGAGCTTTCCTTTATTCCTACTTAAAATCTTTTTTGAAAAAAAATAGCATTCTGAAAATAAAGGCATGTCATCAGACTCGAGATCTTCCTTGCATCACCATGCAGTGTTTTCATTATGATTGGAAAATATCCTCCCCCTGCTCCAACAGACAACCAAATCTGTGTGGAGAGGTAGTGAAGCAAAATGTAGAAGCTTTTATGCAAGTAATTCTCTTCCTGGAAAGTACAAAAAGGTGCAATTGCCTGAGGCTGCCATTCGGCTGATTGCATTGTGGGGAGTTTTGGGCTGTGAACAAATAAGAGCCGCAGTGAAACAAGGCAAATCAGCTTGGGTGGTGCTCCATCCTGAGGCTGTCTCACACTTGTTGATACCACACTACTGTCTGCAGAACACAAGAGAGCAGAGACCAAGACAAACATTGCCCACACTGCTCCTCAGCACCAAGACAGGGAGCAGTTGAGGTGATGGTGGTACCTTCAACTTCTTGCTACACAGGCAGCCCTGTGCTTTGACCTGCAGGGGGTAAACTAGGACAGTGCTGTGGGTTCCTCATTTTCTGGGCCCTGGTGGGCAGGGATGCAGGACTTGCAGCAGCTCACGCAGCACCTGCACAGCAGCCCATGGTTCAGGTTGGAGGGATTCCAGCATCCCACAGGTCAAGCTTTGCCTTTAGCAGGGTTGATCCTGGGGTAGAGATTGAATTCTAAGGGTCTTCACAGACAGCTGAAGCCTGAATAAACCTTCTCTGCCTTCAGCTACAGTGACGACAAAGATTCAGGGTGATCTAGAAAATATTATGGGTAGAGTCCAACATCAGAACAAGATCCAGGAGTGACTGGAAAGGGTGTATGTGTGACCACTGGAGTGCACTCATGCCGTGTAGCTGTGAACATACACAGTTCACGAGGGAGAGAAAAGGGAATGTAAGTTCCTCAGGACTCCCATTACTGGAAAATCCACATGTGAAAGCAGGGAGCAGAGTTGGAAAATGACAATGATCCCTGCTTGTCCAAGAAAAGCATGAGAAAGGAAAGGTGTCTGATCCTGAATTTGTAACTGCCAAAGTGTTGAAGTGTCTGAAAAGCACCTGCAGCTCAGCTTCAACTCTGTGCTCTTGCAAACAAAAAGGAACTGGATGGATCTGTTGATAAAATAGGATTGAGAATGTTGATAAACTGTGTGAAATGACTGAGAGAACTTCCCTGCTCCAAATGGGATCAAATATACCTGTAGCACTGTCAGATCTCTTCCTAAACTTTTCTATGAGCAGAGTCCCAAGTGTTCCTAAGAATTATTAGCCAGCTTTGGATTTTCCTTCAACACCTAACTGCCGTTCTGCAAGATTCAGTGGACTCTTTCCTGAAAACTGAGCAAAGGAAGTAAGTTATTGTTGTCCTTTCTTGGACAGTCTTTCATATACTGGAAAACTATTATCAAATCTCCCTGTGAAGCTTCTAGAGTGACCAATCTAATTATACAAGCTGTTTCTGATAGGCCATATTCTCTAAATGTCTTATGCTTTTATTGCTTTTTTTAAAAAGTCACCCAGAGCTAGATCAAATACACTAGCTGGCTCTTCACCAGTGCATTGAAGAGCTGAACAATTCCCTGTTGCATTTGACACTCCTGTAATAATGCATCTCATATGAGATTTGTCTTTCAGGAGATTTAACTGCTTTGCTCATATTTACTTTTGAGTCATACTCTAGCTCTCACATCCTTTTTTTCCCAGCCCTTATAACTCTTCTATGATTTCTCATCTTGTATTTGTGCGTTTGATCTTTCATTTCTCCATGTAGTGCTTTATGTGCATTGTTACTATATTCTGTCTTGATAGTTTTAGACTATTTCTCCAGCATATTGAGATAATTTTGTATTCTGATCCCATCTTCTGAATTACTTCCATCCACTCCCACCTTGGTGTCATCAGCAAATTTTATAAATGCACTCTCCACTCCATCATCTCTGAGGATCGCAAGAAGATACTGAGCTAGGTAATAAAACGTATTTTTAAACCTTGCAAAGATAAATAGTGAGCTAAACTCTGATGAAGAACACTTCAGGATGAAAAAGGTGGGAATATATTTTAGCTCTAGGATTTCTAATCCCAGTTTGTGTCACTACTTTGTGTGTACTACACACTTGAGTAAGGATTAGGAAAATGCAATCCTAATTTTTATGAGGAGATTTTTCCCCTCTGTCAGCCTAACTGCAAATGAAAAAAGATGCTGGTAAACTAAAGTATAAAAAGAGCCATATTGTATGGTACAAGATAGTACCAGGAAGAAGTTTAGTATTCAGGGAATGTACAGCACTAAAATACTTGTCAATGTTGCAGTATTTTGACATATAAGTGGGACGTGTCTGAAGCCTTATCTTTGCCCTCCATTGCCTAGTGCTAAGAATTGGCACAGTGACAGAATTCATCTTTCTCAGGAGTCAAGATGTTACAGGAGCCATCTCTAGGAAAAAAAAAAGAAAGAAAAGAAATGGCAGCACCTATAGAAATCTTATACCTCTGGCTTGGCAATTGCAGCATCTATACTCTTGACAAGCTTGGAAGGTTTTGTCTGAACTCAGAAATGAACAATTTGTGAACTTGGTCTCTGAGAAAATGTCAAGAGGCAGTGGATGAAGAGGATACTTTCCTTAGCCTTTGGGATGCTGCCAGTTCTCCCAAATTGCTGTCAACCTTGCCACTGCTTGTATGATTTTCCCATCTGTGTAATCGACTGACGAAATATATCTTTTTGCTTCCAGAAGGTATTCATCCTGCCTTCACTTGAAGTGTTTGGGGTTTTTTTCTCTGTAGGGTTGTTTTCACACCTGGACATTTAAAGGTGACAATGAACTGAAAGTGCAGTAAATTCCAGTTGTATCTGTTTGCTTTGGTTGGTTGGTTCTAGCGAATTTCATGGTTCTGGGCCAACAGCCTCGGTAGTGATGTTCCCTTTCTTTTCCACAGAGCAGGAACAGGATCAGTTCTGGTTTTGCTAAGGCTTCCTTACTGGTTTGTATCTCACCCAGCAGGGCTAAGAGCAGTGTAGTGGCTCGGTTGTGGTCCCACCGCACAGGTACCTGTTCCAAGTGCAAATGTTGATCATAAGCTGTGCTGTGGACTCTGATGCACTCTGAGTGGGCTGAGACCAGACCGTTTCACAGACAGCTATTGACAAGCACTGGGAGGGACTGGGCAGCCAGTTCTCTCTGGCGGAGACTGGGAGCTCTGTGTGTGCTGCTCCCAGCTGCCTGAGGCTGCCAGCCGTCCCAGCAGACACATGAAGACCCTGCTTGTGGCAAGACCAGTCTGAATGCTTCTGGCCTTTTCTCAAGGAAGCAGAGGAAAACCTTGGCAGAGAGACTTACATGGGAAGGGAGTAACTGATTACACACTGAAAAGACTCCTTGGCTCAGCTGATTTATTTATTCCAACTTTTCTCAGCTCTAAGTAATGTCACTCGCCATGGGGCATGCAGAATAAAAGCACAGCTCTAGCAGGGTTTCCTACATTGAAGAGGTTCCTCTCTAAAGACTTTATTCTTCTTGGAAAGTGAAACTTCTCCACCTGGTAAATTCAGACTTCTGTTGTATTTGCAGGTGCAAGCCCTTTGGTTCTGCATTTCTTGGAGTGTCAGAAGCACACTGACTCCTCTCAGCAGGTATTAGCTACTGCCTCAAGTTTCCACCAGGACCCTGCTTCCTTCTCTGTGGGGGTGGGGTGAAGGAATCCTGTCAGGACATCTCCTGGCTGGTGGAGGCCCTTTCTTTCATGTCTTTTTTCCTGTGCAGCGACACAGTACAATTTTTCAAGAGCTGATAGAATGGCATATGCAGAGGGACCCTGAGAAGCACTTGACATCCAAATCTGTTCAGGTCCTTCAGACACAAACTCCCCATCTTTCCTCTCTCTCTCCATGAGCGATGATATGAGCTCATGGCTGATCAAATGCAGCAGTTGAAACACCAGTGGGATCCTGAACTTGTTTGGTGTCCTATCAAATTCTTTGATATAGCTGTATAACAGCTCAATGTTTTAGTGACTAGAGAGAAAAAAAAAAAAACAACCCAGCTCTCCTGAGTGTATTGGGCCTGCTGATGTTTTTTTGGCTTTTAGAACAGAAAATCTAACTAAAATAATAATCCTATGAACTGCTTCATTTTTCCTGTTTGTTATTGTTACTCAAGCACATGGTATGCCTGGAGATAACCTAGCCAAGAAAGCAGCATTGACAGCAAGGAAACATTGTGGAAAGCCAACACAGAGCATCATGCTCTAACCCAGGGTACCTCCAGCTGCCAGGTTAATTATTATTTACTCACATGACAGAAAATATGTGATTAATTAAAGCAAGAAAATGCACTGCCCTTTATGGAATTGAAAAAAAGTCTGCCTACCAGGAAGAAAGACAAAATCTGTGAAACTGAAAAACTGAAGTAGGAGCAGGAAAGAGAAAGATACAAGCTAACAGTGGTCCTGCAGTTTGTTTCCCATGGCATTCAGCCTCTAGAAGGGTCCCATCAGAAAGTAGGGAAAACCGTAACACTCAAGCACTCAGGTTATTGCTTTCGTTCTGGCTGAAATTCTGTACCACTGTCTGGGCAGAGTCCTGGGGAAGTGTGGGAGCACAGAGAGATATTTCTTAAATACTGAGTTTCTCTGCAGTGTGTAGGTGTGTGCCTGGCTAATATGCAGTGCCATGGCCCTTTTCCTGACGAGATCCTTGCCTTCCGGTGTGCTGGTGTCTGCAGCATCGAGCCACCATCTGCCTTGCACTCTCCTTAGCAAGAACTCTGGGCCTCAGCTGCTCCATCCCATGTAACATGATCCTGAAAGGGCAGATGGCTCAGACAAATAATGGTTTAGGTGAGGCACTGCCAGGCTTGGCAGAGGCTGTACAGGTTAAAGACAGGATCCTGCTGGTGTGCTGCAAGGATTTCTGCTGGTGCTCTGCCAAGGTCAGTACAGCGTATGCACATTTGTCTCGCCGCTGTCACACTGTACCTCTGCAGGTACATCTGTGTCCCTAGGCAAATACTTAGTGAGTTCCTCTGTAACAAGGACACACAGAGAATAGATGGTAAATGTTTTGTATTGGGCAGTACAGTCAAGGATATTTGTTCCTGTAGGATTGTCCTGGGACATCCATCTAGAGGGGTTGACTCAGACAGTACAAAGGAAAAATAAGTATACGGTACAAGTGCTGCTTGCAAAGATATAATACCAGAAACAGTGTTTTTCTTGTTCAGCATCACAGAGTTTTCTATTCCCAGAATCACAGCAGGAAGCATTTCCTAAAATGTGTGAGGTTTCTCTCCTTAACAAGTGATGTGTGAGAGGCTACAGAGCAAAAGCTTCAGGTCCCTATTGCTGGGCTTCCTGACACAAGCAGTATATCCCCATGCATCACGAAGCAGAGGGTATGTCTTCTCTTTTTCAATTCTCGCCTCTTTTCCCCCTTCCTCTCTCTCTCCCTTTCCCTTTCCCTCTTTTTTTTTCCCTCTCCCTCTTCCTCTTTTTATACCTTCTTTACCCTTGTCTCCCCTGCCATCCCCCAATCCCTGCACATGAGCCTTTGGGACAGTGGCCCCATGAGCGTTTTCATGCGCTCAGTCTCCAGTGGTGATACATTTTAGGAGTGTTTGGTGAGACGTATCTGTTGAAGTGCAGTACTCTGGAAGTGCTTTTCTTTTCTCCACTGTGTATTACCACTTTTCAGTAAGAGAAGGAGCTCTATGGGAAACCTGATTCTTTCTCTCAACTTACATCAGTTTAACCTGCTGTAATGACTTGGTCTTCTACAAAGTCACTCCCAATTCACACCAGTGAGTGTGAGATTACAACTGAACAAAGTACTGCTGTCTTGAACTTACGGTGAATTCTTGAGGCAAAAAATGTTATTTCCATAGGGAAAGCCTCATTTACACCCCTATGTGCTGGAAAAATCTAATTTACAAGTAAAAGTAAAATCATTATTTGACCACCTCTCCCTAAGGTGCATCTCTTAGTTCAGATATAGTTTTGAAAGCTAGAGAAAACAGTGAGCAATATCCTGGTAGAATGAGAAAAGGAAAGGGATATTAACCTCAGTTCGCAAAATCACAGACCTTCAGCTTACAGGACAAGGACAGAAAGTTCTTTTATTTGATGTTTGACTCCTTGGAAGAAAACAGTTTCTCCTCTACTTGAAACTCTTGAAAGAACAAAGGGGATGGAAGATACATGGTGTCTGCAGGGAAATCTCTGTTTCTCTTTCAAATTATTTTATGTGATAGGCACTGGGGCCAAGTTCATTGAGGCTCAGTTGTATTATGTAGGGGGTGGATCTGGCTGCTTCTGTTGGAAGAGGAAGAGTGTAAAACAAATTTGTCCAGGTTTGTTGATTTTGGTCCTGTTTTAAGAAACAGTGTCTTTCGTTATTTTAACAGATGATGATAAAGGTTTGAAGCCAAACTGATCGTGAAGGTTACAAATGGGGTCAATTTCCATCTCTTCTGGTAAGTGAGCCTATTTACTGTCTGTTCCAAAGTACTGAAAGATTAAACTTGGGAGAAATCAATAAATGACTTCTAGAGAGTATGTGAACTGAAAGAAACATCTTTTCCCTCTTATATGAAATATACTCTTGAGTGTGATAGAGATGACCTGTGTAATTTGTTATAATGATTGTGGGATCCAAACAAAAAATTTTGCAAATTGGCAAATATGCAAAAGGAACATGACAAACTAATGTATGTATTGATGATATGTGCTGTGTGAAAATACTACTTTTAATTGCACAGTGCAAAATATTCTTGAGCAATATCCAGGAGTACAAAATACAGCATTGCTAAAAATACTTCACTGGGGTTTATTTGTTTAGCTACTGTTGTAATGCAAAAAGCAGACGTGGTGCTAAGGTAGGTGTGGGGGGAGTGATGTCCTTCACCTGATGTAGAGGTGGATTGGGGAGTCTTTGGGGATGTACAGCACTGCTGACTGTCAGATTGCACTGTGTCCAGTGGGAATAGGTTGCTATGGGCAGCACACCACTTTTGAGGCATGAGCTCCACTATGCGCACCTGAGTGGAAGGCAATAGTACGAAGAGGGAAAATTATTTTAAAAAAATTATTCAAAGACATCTGAGGGGTATTCAGCCTGTTCACGATGGCATTTCTGATGTGACATGCCATTGTCAGTGCTTAGAATGTTTCTCCAGAGGGATGGAGACCTGCTTGCCATGTCTCAGACTGAAAGTACATTCTTTAACTCCTGCTATAAGGGAAGTGGAGAAGAAGTAAGGAGATGCTTTCCGCTATCCAGCTGAAACTAAAATATTGTATAGCAAGGAAAGGTTTCCTCCTCTGCCCTTCTGAACAATACACAACCACTGAAGAGAAACATTTACAACACCTAGACTGAGCACTCACTAAGCATCAGGTTCTCCCTGCCATCTGGGTCTGACGTCCTGCGTAGCTGGTGATCTGTACCACTTATCAGTCTTTTCAATTCAGACACTGCAGATGGTGCAGCAACTTTGGAAGACAAAAGCCTGTGTTCCTTCCTTGTACTCTCACCTCCCCTGTTACCAGTCTTCTTTATGTTTTTTTCTTTCTTTTTCCCTTTTTCTATGACATTCTCTATGGTGAGCTGATGATGGTGCAACCAGCTAAGAAAATCTTTATGTAAAGACATAAGAAAAACCTGGTTCTGGTAGAACACTTTGACTCAGGAAAACCTTTTTATTGATCTCCACTAATCTGATTGTAGGGTAACTTAGCTGCATTTTCTATGCTTTGCTGTAGCAAACTTGTATCATAGATGATAGTCTCAAATTTCTAGGCTGTAGCCTTACTGCTCTGGATTGTAAATTTGAATGGACAAAGTACCAGTTGAGATTACAGCACCGTGGTCTGATGGGTTCACATTTGTCTTTCTTGCTCAAAAAATTTGTATTATGCATTAGCACACAGTATTTACCCCTAGCCTCAAATGACTTACAGCACTACAGCTGCACACCACTGCTATGTAGTGTTGCTCGAGAGAAAAGGATGGAATTTCCTGCCTTGTCTCAGACCATAGATCATCAGTCTTTACCACTTCTGGCAGCCATGACCTTCGGAATTCAGATAATTGCAATGAAGGGGTGTCAAATTACTTCAATCAAAGGTGAGGTTGTTGTTTCAGCAAGTCTCTCTCCACGGCTGATTCTCTCGTCCATCTATCATCACTCTCCTATGAGAGAGACTTCTGAGCCATATCACATTTTGATACCTGATCAGCAGCCTACAGAATGCTGCAAGAGGTTTATTTTGTGCTGCTGAAGTTCAATCCAACGCGCAAAGTGACTGAGGAAGAATAGCTGGCAATGGGACTGCAGTTTGTACTGGCTTCTGCCATCTTTAGCAGGAGGCCTAGCAAAGGCTGAGTTGTTCTTTCTTTGTCTTCACCACCCATAGGAAAAAGAATCTGTTTCCTCTCTTTGTAGAACTGAATGACTCCAAGGAATGTTGAACCTTAAACTTTATTTAATAGAGAGGAAAGGCTTCCAGATTTGGATAATTTGCCTTGGAAGCATGAGGGCTTAAGCTCATACTTCAAACTCGTGTGAGAAAGCGCGGTGTTTACAGTATCTGCATTGCATGATGTAATGTGTTGATCAATTTCTAATGTGGAAACAGCATAAAAGCACTGTTATCAGAGGAAGTAGCCATTATTTTATGCTTTAAAAGAGAAGATACTACTTCTCAAATTCAAAGTCTAGGATGAGAGCTTTAGTTCTGCAATGCCTGAACATATTTGGACCTTGTATGACAAACCCTGTGGTCAGGCACGGTGACACACTGTTTTCAAGGTAAAATGTGCATGTACAATATTTGCTGCTTGGGGTTTTAACAGTTCAAAAAACATTCTTGGAGGGTAACAAGATCTTCTGGAAGTGAGCCGCCTTTGAAAGCTATTGCCAGCACGTCTGCCTACTCTGGGTAGCATCAGAAACTCTGCTGAAAAATTAAACAAACATAGTTCTTGGCATCTAAACAGATGGGAAAGGACATGTTGACTCCCAAGTCTTTAGCTGAGGAGGTAGTCTGTTTCTCATTGTTACCACTGTGCAGTGAGGAATTGCAAAACACCCACATAGATTTTCAGACCTGCTAGCTGCACTTAACCTTTAATCCTGCAAGTACTCAGCCATAAGCATATAATTTTAAACGTCTGAGTAGTCCAACTCACTCCAATGGGAATGCACGCTGAATGAAGTTAAATATTTGCGTGAACGTTTTCAGGATCAGGATCTTTCACTACAAACACAGTTCTAGCACTACAAACACAAACTGGGCTTGGGCTGAGTCAAGCTTTCAAGACATTAGTAGACCTATTTCCTCTACAGATGTATTTTAAATTTCATGTTAATGTGTGATTTCTGTGTTATAAAACACCCTAGATTAGGCTAATAAGTAACCTTTCTCGTGAGAGAGGAGAAATGATTTACTTTGTGACATAACTGCATAGGTTTGAAAGAATGTAGTATGAAGTGGATCAGCTACGTTTTAGCTTCCATGTATCAAAGAGGTTGAGACATCTTGATCAGTTATATTTTAGCCTTTTAAAGTTTTTAAAACCTATTTTCTGTGTTTTAGACCTGGTCTGAAAACCCCCCTTCCTGTCTTTGCAAGGGCAAGTTTGCTTGCATGAGTAAGAGATTGACTCATTTATTCCTGAAGGTGAGGACTGCTTTCCATTCACACTGCTGAAGGATTTGTTCAGCTTTGACTAGATCATATAATTCCAGAAAAGGATGAGCAACTTTTGTCTTGTCCAGATTACTCTGGTCATGGTTGTGGCTGGTTTTGTACCCTCTCTCATATGAGTTCAGTGAAGTTCCCTCTGGTTTACACCCTAGCTAACTGGATCAGAGTTTTGTCCCTCAAATCTAGGTGTCTGCATTGCAGATCAAAGGCAAAGTTTTGATGACTCCTTCTGCAAATTTGACTCCTATTTGTACTCTTGCATGCTTGATCTCTCTTTTGTTTAAAGGGCTGTGCTTGATACAGAAGCATTTATATTCTGTGAATCATTCTAGCGATGCTGCTTTTAAAATATGCTAATATTTTCTTTTGAAATGCACTGGAAAAATAATTAAAAAATATCTTACATTTTTCTTGAATTCCTTCCTTTAATTGAAGTGAATTTTTTTTTAGTTTTTCTTTGCTGACTAAACATGTTAGGACTTCTGAGGTAAAGAGATATTTGTATGCAAATGCATTGTAATAGAACAGGCAGCTTTTCCTAGAGTTAAATCAACGTAACATTTTCCATTCTAAACCTCTGTGTTTTCTCTGGTCTCCGAAATATAAATGATTCAGGATGAAATCTGCCGGATTGGGACTTTGTCCAAATGTGAATGTTTTGGAAAGACTTGAACAAAACTGGTTCAGCCAGTTCAGAATATCAGGAGAGAGGGGGGGAAAAAGCATTTCTTGATCTAAATAGACTCTTACAACGTTTTTTGAGCATTTCTGTAACTTTATCAGCAGAAGGCTGAAAAATGAACTCTGACATGGAAATAGCCTTCCTTGAAGTAGGCATGTATTTGCTTGTTTGAGAAGAAATTAGTTTTGATTTGACTGAGTTATAAACCTTTGAGAACTCCGTTGAGCATGTGCAGTGGATTATTTCGATAAGCTTGTGAAGTGTGCAGCTACAGAAGAATTTTCTGTACATGCATGGCTGGCTTATTTTGCCGGAAAGGGAAAAATCTATCTAAGCACATTGCTAAAATCAGTGAAAATACCTGGGGCTGCAGGGAGACCTTTGAAGACCATCCCAAGATCTTGAAGACTATGAAAAGGGCAAGTAAAGTTCCTGTAGGCTTTGCCGGGTGTTTAAAGACTAAGTGATCTGCAGATTTTGTAAAGTTAAATGGGATTATGGCTTCACTTAGCACATGAAAGTGTATGATGTTTTCTGTGGGGACATATGTCATGCAAAGCACCCTTTCCCTCAGCAGATCTACCCAGTGAAGAAATCCCCCAGCAGCAGGGAAGCTGCTTCTCCATCTCATTGTAGAGTTCAAGAGGCAGGACTTCATCAGGATGTTCACAAGCTTGGGCAGCTGAGTGCTCTGATTTATATAGAAAACCTTGCTCATAGAAATTTAGCTTTGGAGTGAGGTGTATGTATGTGTGAATTTGTGTGTGTGTGTGTGTGTGTGTGTGTGTCTCTTTTTAGATGCAAGCAGAGTCAGTGAGTTTGCAGGAACTGCTCTCACTTGCATCAAACACACCCTGGATAAATCAAAAACTCTCATCTAGAACATCTGTGTGTCTCCTGGCAGCCCATACTCTCCAGTGTATGTAACTTCAAATAGATGCTAGCGATTTGATTCCAAAACTTGTATTTTGCCCAAGTTGGGTGTCTGTCTCCAACTCCCTCCAAAACCAAATTCATAATGCTCAGTTTATTGAAAGATTCATTTGCTCTGAAGAAAAAGATCTCTTTGTTTTACACTCCCTGAATGGATACTTATTTGGGATTCCTTCTTTTGTCTTTTTACCCATGCTATCTCTCTGCCAGTGCTCTGGTGGATGGGAAGGTATGCAGTTCTTCCCCGAAATCTTTGCATGCCAGACAACTTCTGCCCAGGCAGTGCCAGTGCTGACACAATTCACCTTCTTGACAAGACTGCCAGTGGAGTGACTGTGCTGGTGAGCAGGTGAGTTTTTTATGCCATTTCTTTTGGCTGCTGGATCTTTTCCTGCTTATGCAACAGAATTTATGCCAGACCCCCTGGCCACATCCTGGCCCAGCTTGGTGAGCAGTCTGCTACAGAGGCCACTGGTGTAGCCACTGGTGTAGCCCCTGGTGTAGCCACTGGTGTAGCCACAGAGCCACTCTTTAGCCTCTGCTGGACTGGCAGAGGCCTGACGTTGGTATGGAGACAAGGAGAAATGAGGGGTACAGTCAGAACGTCTAGGAGTAAAACAGTCTATTGATAAAACACGGTGAGATGACAGAAAAGAAACCATTTCAAAACCAGGAATGTTCTCCTTTGAGTGGATATTATGCCTCTGAAATAGAGGTGCTTTTTAATTGTTAGAGAATGTGTCTCTTGTTAGTTGTGTGTTCTCGTTTCTTGATGTCTCACAGTGGGATGAGATAGCAGCAAATGCTGAACAACAGGAAACTCATTGGCGTGGAAAAACAGCAGCATGAGCTGTGCACATGTGAGTCAGTGAACTAGCAGCACTGTAGTGTCTGTCCTGGGGTGTTCAAGGGTGGAACTGGGTAAGTAGAAAGAAAGATAATTTTACCAGGCGATGACCCCATATCAACAGACCAGCCTCTAAGAGCAGAGCCTTATGTGGGTCAACCTTCTGGGAAGATCCAGGCAGAATCCCAGAGAGATCCCCTTAGGCCTGCGTTAGTGGTGCCCATGCTTCCAGACTGGGCACTGCTGTAATGGTGACTTCAGAAGTGCAAGCAGAGCAGGTGCGTGACATCAGTGGGATTGTGGGGTCCTCGATGTGTCCCATAGGGCCATGGAAAAATCTCTTAAATAATGTCATGCAGAGGGCAGTGGACATGCCTTGACATGACTTTGCTTTCTGACCTTTGAGGCATAATGGAGACCTGCCTCGAGTGACTTCAGGGGCAACACCTTCGTAAAGCACATTTTCCGTTCTGGAAAGAGACAGAGACACGACTTGTGTCGTGGCCAGTCTGGAGTTTCTGGGGGCCTGGGAGCCTCTGTGTAATCATCCAATATGAGTGGGGGAGCGAGACAACTCCAAAGAGGTGAGACTCACACACCCGCGCTGTACTACGGTCCTTGGAGGTTGCACTGAACGAGGGCGCAGCCACTACCAAACGCTGTGAGCCCGCAGCACCGCTCATGTGCGAGGTGCCGCTGCGGCACTGCCCATGGCCCAGGTGCGCAGGGAGCCCTCGCACCGCTGCAGGAGCCCGGGCACGGATCGGGGCCAGTCTGGAGTTTTTGTGGTACCGCGAGTCTCTGTGCCAGTATGAGCGGGGAGGGAGTGGGACAACTCCGAAGAGGAGAGACCCGCACAGCCGCGCAGTCCCGCGGTGCCCCGCCGCCCCAGGACGAGGAGCGGCCGCCCGCCCGCCGCCCGCCCGCTGCCTG
>VWZW01002930.1:841999-967401 GCA_013397115.1 Edolisoma coerulescens | reverse complement strand
TGGCGGCCGTTTCCTGGTGGCCTGGCGGCGGCGCGGGAGGGAGGATGCGGCGCAGGTCTCGGCTGCTACTCTGCTTCGCCTTCCTCTGGGTGCTGGGCATCGCCTACTACATGTACTCGGGCGGCAGCGCCGCGCTGGCCGGCGGCGGCGGAGGCGGCAGGAGGAAGGTGAGAGCTTAGCCCGGGGAAGGTGCGCCCGCTCCGTGCCCCGGCGGCGGGGCGGCGCGGGCCGGGCTGGGAGCAGCGCTCCGCGGTCCTCGGGGTGGGAGCAGGGGCGGCGGCCGGGGGGATCTCTTCACCACCGCTCGTTTTCAGGCGGCGTGAAACTGCCCCGGGCTGCTCCTTCCCCCTTCCAGCCCGCCCTTCTCCAGCCCGCTTCCCGGAGGCAGATGGTTTCTTTGTGGACTTCAGACCGATTTCAGCCCCGTCGCGTCGCTCCTTTTCCAACTGCGGCCGGCCACGTCCCGGGCCGGGGGAAGTTGCTGTGGGAAGGGAGGGTGGGGAGGCCGGCCCGCGCTCCGGGGCGAGGGGGCCCCGCCTGGCTCCGCTCCGCTCCCGGCACAGAGCGTCTGCCCCTTCCTGCCTTCCCCGGCGGCACCGGAGTCCTTCGGGCTCGTGCTCCCACCTAGAGAATACGCGAGGATCCGAGCTGCTAATGCGTCTTCCCTTTGGATGCACAGCACTTTCCTTTCTCCTTAGTGCTGTGCCTGAAGGATACCGTTTTCCGACCGGTTTTGCAATATTCCAGGAAACAGCCGGATTTGTCATGTTTTGTGTCTGTGGCGTGGAAGGTCTGTCTCTTCCTTCTTACAACAGCTCATGTTACAAGTGTTACTAATGCTGAAGAAGTTCCCTGCGGACAATACAGGAGTAATTTTTCATTATTCTGGCCATCAAGTTATTAAGTAGATTTTTCAATGTGTTGTAGTAATTCGTCAATCATGAACACAGCTGGAAGTTAAGCACATCACAGTTCACGTTTGTGTCAATCGGAACAGGTTTTTGTGGCATGATATGGGAAGTGGCAACTTTATTCACTATCTCTGCTTAGAAAAATTAAGTGCTTTTTTCTTTTGTAGTCTTCCCCGCCCCCCCCCACTAAAGATTAGCAAAATCAAGAGCTTTTAGAAACTGTTGTTTAAGCCTCCTATTTTGAAATAGGAAAGGTGTAAAACATCTCATAATTACATAATTTTTTACAAAAAACCATAGAAATGGCAAGAGGGCAATTGAATGAAGTGCACCACAGTTGAATGGTGTTGTTTGCTATTAAATTGCTGCCTCCTTTTAAATGAAAAGTAATGTTTTGTGGGTCTAGCTGATATATAAAAAGAGGAATATTTTTGTGTTTCTGTGATGCAGTTTGGTTCATCAATGTATGTATTCTCTGTATAAAAATGCTGATGACTAGTTCCTGTGTCAGATCGTGGAAGCAAATACTTGGATGGCTACTTACATGAGCAAGGGTCTAGAGAATGAGTCACTGCTCGCTGATAATTGGCTCTCTGTCCTGTTTTTTATTCTCTCTGTCGCTTGGGAATGAGTTCAACAGCAACTTTTGACATAATATATTAAAGTAAGTGTAAGTATGTATTGCCAAATACCAGCCCTTGGTCCTTCAGAGAAGATACAGTAGCAGAAATAGAGCAAGCATGTGATAAAAAGTAAGGCAGTAGCCTAAAGCCTTTCTTGAAGAACCACCAGAGTGTATTTAGAAAGTAAAAGCAATCGTACACTGATGCTGTATAATGGGATAAAGAAAAGCTATCAAGGCAAATGTATCTGCAGATAGGGAAATATATTTTTAACTCTTATAGTGTGTCACATTTGGAGTTTTCAGACAGATTTGCAATTATGTTCAATTAATTTTTCCTGCTGGGGGAACTGCAGTGTGGGGGTAGTGATTTGCCCAAGGTCACCTAGAAGACTTGGTGAGAATAAAATAGGAAAGAAACCAGTATTTCTGAGTAAGAGTCTGGTATTTAATCTGCTAGAACCTGTTGCTGTTTATTACTGATATTAGTAGCAGTTTTTATTATGGTTTTAAGAGATCAATGGTCCTGTTACTTGCTTCGGTAGCATAATTTGGTATCGTTCTGCACAAAACTTAGTGAACCTTACTTGTCTGGGTAATTGGGAAAGTTTAGTAAAGATAATTTAAAGAAAATGAGACATTTCATAGACCTGAGGTGAAGCTCAGTGCTGGGTTTAAAAATTAAAAAGTTTAAAGTAAGGCTGTGGTAAGGAAGAAAGTAGGTACTGTGACCACAAGAAACAAGTGGGGAAATTAACTATTATGTGTGGATTGGTTATTTAGGATTCTATTTTCTGTCAGTGAAGCGTAAAATTTAATCCCAGGCTTCAGCGTAGGTTAGCAAATGTAAGTAGAGGAAGATGTGTGTAATGTAATAGCTTTTGAATCTGAATAAAAGGCTTATTAACTTAGTGTCAGACACTGATGCAAAACAAAAAACCACAAACTGTCTTAAACTTATGAGCAGAAACCCTGCTGTAGTAAATTTCTTGATGTGTATTACTTCATGTAGTCCTTATTACTTGCCCACTATTTCAATATAATGGAAACAGAGTTGCTTGTAGAAGAACATAACTTTTAATAAATTGCAGTCTCTGCCGTGTTCAGTCTCTAAAATTAGGAAAGCCAGGAGGGGATAGTTCTTCATTTGTGTAAGTAATTTGCATGTTAATTACAGATCTGGTTGTACAAACAGAATGTGTTTTTCCATAAGGATTGTCTTTTTCTTTTTTTCCCCACACACAGACCTAATGTGTTATTCAGACATACTGGACTTGTTTGATATGACAACTGGTCCTGTGATGTGTTGAACAGCACCAATTCCCTTTCTCTTCAGTAGAGTTGAAGGTGTTTGCCCTTTGCCAGGATTGCACCTGAGTAAGAGAAAAGAATGCTGTTTTTTTTTTTTTTTTTTTTTTTTTTTTTTTTTAATCCGCTTTTCTTATTAGAGTAGTGTCAGAGTTAATCTAAGCTCCTGCTTATTTTGGTTCTTCATTTACCACCTTTCTAGTAAGACCTGTTAAGCTGTTTGGATGTTGCAGTGTGTGCTACAGCCTTGATAAAGTTTTTTGCTTCTCTCAACTGTGGTGCAATCCACAGCTCTGTGTGCAGCATATTGGCCTGGTAGGATCTGAGAAGGCATGAAATAGTCTAAAGCACACAAAGCACAAGATGTCTCACTGGTAAATGTGTAAATAATAATAACAAACAAAATAAAGGTGCAATGCTTCTCATTCTGGACCTAGGCATGAAAACTGTAGTAGAAAGAAGTGATGTATTCCACATTTGGAATTTAGTGTGCGACAACTTTTTTTTCTTCTTGAAAAGAAGAAAAGGGTAGAATCAAAGCCTTTCATTCAAGATGTGCTTGAAGGGGACAGAAATGTTTCGGGGTTTTTTCCCCCTTCTCCCCTCCAGTGAGTCTCCAATCAAAATTATTGTAAATATGAGAGAGCCATGTTCAGTTGACTCCTTTTCCAGCTGGGTCACTGGGTTGTAGATTGGAAAGAGTGAGTCTGATTCACTTGTCTAAAGGTTAGAGAAATGGTTCTCTTCTAGAGGCTGTGGCAGAGAAGAGAGCAAGTTGCAAACCCCACAACGGTGAGACTGGAAAAAAATGTGGTCTACTTTTATGTTCACTAAATGTGTTTTATATTAAAAAGCCTTTGGAGTGGAGACTGGAAGTTCCCTTCTTTTCATGGATAAATTTCCTAACCCAGAGCAAAAGCAATTCATGCTCTCTGTCTCATACTTGCATAAAAATGGAGCAGCTTCTGCAAGATGGTTAGAAAGCCCAAGTCATCCTGATGTGATCCCCTCCTAAGACCGGTGTGAATTTGTATATATGTCACACAGGTTTTAAGTTCTTGAACCACTAAGCTCTTGCACAACAGAGTGACTGGATTGAAATCAAAAAGGAATTTAAAAAACCCAACACAACAAAACCCCAAACCAAAACCAGCCAAAAACTCCAGCTGATTTCTAAAGAACTTGCTCTTCTAAGCATTAAGAAAGTAGCCCCATGTAATTGAGCCCTTCAGGCTGGACAGAGGAAGGTCTGCATCTTGTTGAAAGTGCCAAATGCTTTGCTGCTGCCAAGAGTGAAATCCTCAGAGGCATCCCCAAAAGGAGACCTGCAGGCAGAATGGGGATTTACTGTTGAAAGCTAAGGCATCCAGAAAGGCCTGTGAGGTTAAGGCACAGCTGAAACAAGGTTTGTAACCTTCTGGATTTAGGTGCTGGAGTGCTGACAAGCGTTTGCATTTGTTGCCGTGTAAAGAATCTCAGTTGCTTTTAAGTGGAACCTCTGTCATCTTCCACCTTATCTAGAGGAGAAGGCTAAAAGCAGTATTTCGGTAATGAGTGATGGATCACTTTCACAAGTAGTTCCTAAAATTAGAAACATTTTTCTTTTTCCTCAACTCTGCCCCCCAAAAACCAAAACCCCAAGCCGCTACTCTCTTGGCTCACCAGATTTACGGGGTGTAATGGAATGAATTGGAGAAATCTAATTTATGGCTAGTTGAGCCACAAGGAGGCAGGCTTTTCCTGTGGAACTGGTTATTGTCCTGTACATAGTGCTGGTTTTCCCTTCCGTATTCTGGTTTTGTTTGTTTTGCCTTTTTTCTTTATTTCAGAGCACACTTTTGATAGGTCACTGTGCTGGAGCTAGCTGAGATGAAATAAAGCTGAAGGTAAAAGGTGATGCTTCATCTTGAGTATGTGACTGATTAAAAATGTCTCAATCACTGGGTAAAGCAGGAGAAAAAGAAGCAAGCCTTGTAAGTTCTTGTTCTGTATAGATAAAACTTTAAAATAAATTCTTTCAGCATACACAAAACTTTCTTTTCCTCTTTTCCTCTTTTGGTTTTTTTTTTTTTTTTAGAACCCCTCCACTGTTCCAGTTGCTGTTAAAGGAGGCTTTTATTGACGTTATACATAATGACACACATAGCACTCTTGCTCTCTTTCTGCATAAACTACAGATTTAGTGTACCTAAGTGGTTTTTTTTTGAAGGTTTAAGTAAGGAGGAAAGGAAATGTGTCTTAATTTAGGTTCATTAATCTGTTTATGTGCAACTTGAGTGTTTCTCTTGAGGTATGTGAAACGAGGGGGTTAAAAGTAACCACTCCAGCTCTGTTGGTTTCTTTCATCACAGGAAGGCATTGCCTGCTTTAATTTCTAAATACTGTTTACTTTGCTGCATCATTCTTGATGTAACTTTAGTCCTCTATGTGTTGTTGCACTGAATGTAACTTCTGATACCTTGATCTTGAGACAAGTGAAGATACCAGAGGTTAAAAAAGTCAAATTGTCATGTGTCCTTTTCTGTATCATTCACTTCCTGGAAGGTGCAAGGAGATAGAAAACGATGTTCCTGTCTGTAACAGGTAACAGTTTCTGCTAATAAATCTTTCTTTTATATGATTCTGTAATAAATGGGAAAGAGATTAAAATGCCCAGGCACTTTGATAATAAATCTGTCCTCTCACTAGAATGTAAATGTCATACATGTATATTTTCTTAATCTAACATATGTCAATTGACAAAATTACAGTCTTGGCAATTCAGTCACTTATTTTTATGGATTACTTCATAAAAATTAACATTGGGTGCGATCAAGAGGTGGTCTGTTGCAAATTTTGCACAGTCTCTTTAGATCTGTGGCTATATTGAGCTATTCTCTTTTCCTCTCCTTCTTTTTTGAATGCTTCAATGAGGGAGTTTTTTTGCTTGTTGATATATAGGGAGATTGAGAAATTAGTTCTTTGCTAGAAGACTTGTGTTGTCCCCTGCAACCTGCTAGGTTAGAAACTGATGACTGATACAGATGCTGTGGCTCTTGGTTTACTGTTAGCTGTTTGTTTCATAAATGCAGAGGTAGAGCAGGGCCACAGATAGAAGGCGTTAGAGAAACAAGAATGACTGCTTCAGTGGTTTACTACCAAATGGGGTAATTACCCACCTTTCCCCGTGTGGGTATTGTAGCAGTTTGCTGTGCTTCTGTGTTGTTCCATTGCTGCTGTGGTTTGCTGCTTTCTGGGATCTCTGTGTACAAAGTTTGTAAGTTGTAGTGATGTCCTTTGACAGATACAGTTTAAAAATTAGGTAGTCCACTAACTAATTGTGCATGTGCCTTACCTGGTTTTGTCCCATCAGTCTTGTGATTTGAGATGTATGGCAAATAAATGCCAGTCATTTTTTCCAAGTGTTCTAGATACTTCCAAAAATAGAACATAAAAATTGGTATAATAGCACTTTTTCCTAATTTAGAAAAGGCCCAATATGAGCTCATATGAAGTAAAAAAATATTACAAGATTCATCTCAATGGTGCTACCTCACTTGTTCTTTAGACCAACCTAGAATAAAAATATAAACAATTTAAACATATCTTAGAGAACTTAATTCTTAGTCTTCAAAATTATATGATCATTCCACATTTTTCCCTTGGAAATCCTATTATTTTTTTCCTCTTTTGTCTTGCCTGTCCTTTTCAGTTTTTCAGTGTGATGTGTTATCTAAGTGCTGGTGTATAACTGATACTGTTTGGTTAAAAGGATGGTATATCAGATGAGAGATGCGGTATTCTCTATTAGAAAGCTGCTTGCAATGATACTCTACTACAGAATAGAAGAGACACCTTTGTGACGGTGCTGGGTGTCCCAACAGAGTGACCCTTGTTACGTGCTTAGAAGCTGTTTAAAAACAATTCCACCAGGCAGCCTAGAAAATGTGTTTGCTTGGCTTTTGGTAGCTACCTATAATTTATAAATAATTTAATATGCAGTACTTTTGGTTAAGTTGAATCTGTTTGAAAAGAAAACATTAGACCAGAGTTTGTCCTGGGAAGCTCAGGTGATAAATGTAAACTGCTCAAATTAAGTCAGTGCAAATGATTTGTTATAAGTTGATTTGGTCCACTTACTTTTCTTAAATAACCTACTCTTGACAGTAGTTAAGCTATAGTGGTACAAAGCAATATATAGCCAGGTGGTGTACAAACAGTTTTTTAACTCCCTGTCCAACAGTACAATCGTTACTGAATGTGATTTTTATTAGGACTTAGGAGAAGATGTGTATTGCTAATATGTTGGCAATGCCATGTGTTGGCAAATCATTTGAATTCTATAAATGAATCTGCAGGAAGCAGTGAGGCATTTGCAATTTTTTCAGGAATATGGGGCTGAATGTCATTGCCCGAATATATCAGGATATTGTGGAAGTGGAATATCAGTGTGGGTGTTGCAGAAGGAAACGCTAAGCAGGTTGTTAAAATTACATATTGCCATCATGTAATGCAAAGTGGTGGTATCTTAAGCTATATAAATTTTAAAACCTGGGTGCAGTCTTTCATACTGTTTGTTTTGAAGTAAGTAGGGTGCCCTCTTCTCTTCTGCTTTTTCCTTTCATTTAAGCTTTCAAAGGAATAAGGGATGGATTGAGGAGGGAAGATGGGAAAAAAAGTTGTGTCCACATCAGAATGTTTGGTTTGTGTGTTTGGGATTTTGAAGATAGGGCATAAGAGAAGGTAGCTAACACTAGAAATTGAACCATTTTATGTTCCCTCTGGGTCCATAAAGTTCTTTCACAGACATCTTCATGCGGTGGGCCTTTCCTGATAAGTGGAAGTGAAGATATTTAAATGTGTGGTGTTTTTGACTTTTCCTCCTTTGTTTGGAGAATTTTTTTTTTTTTTTGTGGAACCTGTATCTTACTGACATATCCAGAGTACATGTTTAACTGTCATTCTCTTAAGTGTTCATTTACCATGTAGTCTTATCATGAATTAAGCAGGCCTGCACTATTTGT
This sequence comes from Edolisoma coerulescens, assembly GCA_013397115.1. Classification (NCBI taxonomy): domain Eukaryota; kingdom Metazoa; phylum Chordata; class Aves; order Passeriformes; family Campephagidae; genus Edolisoma; species Edolisoma coerulescens. The sequence continues at coordinate 959,557 of VWZW01002930.1, read as the reverse complement.
GTCACATGACAGTCAATAATGATTAAGAAAGTGAAAAAAAATCAGCATCTGTTTTCTTTCTATAAACTGAATCCCCTGTTGGAATGTAGCGTATTTTAAACTTATATTTGGCTTTAAGATAGGCTTTTTTTACTGTTTGTTTGTGTGTTTTTCTTGGTGCTGTCACCTTGAATGTAAAAAGCTGTTTTTCTTCTGCAAAAACAAGGTAACTTGTTAATATGACTGGCTTCCAGTGTAGCCTGTGCAAATTGCAAATTCCTATCAAGACTTTTTTTTTTCCTAGTTGACTTTTCATCTGTCTAAATGGTTTTATTTTTCCCACTATCCCTTTTTTATACACTGGTTTTGTTAATTGCTCAGGGTACCTGTATTGTCATTTAAACAAGTTGAAATATGCTAGTTCAAATAGCTCCATCAACTGACAGGAGCACATTTGGGACTATGCAGACAGATGTTAGTTTTGAGCTTTGCTTTTGGAATTCAAATGGGAAAAGAACAGGATAGTAAAAGAACATCAAGTTTGAATTTTAGAGCATTCCATATATCCCTGAAATTGCTATGTAGTGCACATCAAAGACAATAATTTGGATTTCTCTTCTTTATAACTATAGTCTCTTATGGAAAAAAAGAGCCTGTCGAAAAGGTTGCAAGTTCAGTTGTTAATAACTTTTCTGAAGTTGTAAAATTGTCATAAAACCTGGGCCCTTTATTAAGGGAAGCAGAGAATAACTAGAGATTCTGCTGAGTTCAAGCATTATCAAAGTGCAATAGATTGCCTGTACTGAGTAACAGATCTGCTTGAACAAAAGAACTTTAGCCAAGGAAAGACTATGCAAAGAATTGGCACCCAGCTAATGCTATTGTGTATGAATTCTCAAAGAGCTATGACTTGATGAGCAGAAAATGTTTTCTCCTTGTATTAAGTTCCAAATGTTTAGCCACCCTGGAGATATGAGCACAGCTGAAATTTGTTACTAAAATAAATTTTCTCTATCTGGCCTGTTGGTTTACAGATGGTCAATCAATACCTGTGTGTGTATCTATGGATATATGCTTCAGTGACACGAAGGTTTTTAAGTTGCTTGTTTTTTCTTTTTCTTGCTTCTCTGAAGTGAAATGGAAAAATCTGTTCACTGAAGTACGCTTTGACTCTCTCGAGACCTTGGTAAGGAAAAGGAAAGTTTTCTCCTCAGAAAGTACTTCATTTGGTAGCGAACTGCTCCCGACTAATGGTGGACCAGCCTGGATACTTAGAGGTTACATTGTTCCAATGTATTGGAAACGTCCGTAAGGGATATTGGGAAATATCCCTACAGCAAAACCGCTGCTGTGGTAGGTGTGCCTACCAAGAGTGTGGGGGTGATGGAATTGCAGTATCTCTCTGCTGAAGTGTGTCACAAAATTAGGTCTGCATATCTTGTCCAGACAGTGTAATAAGTTCTTGTTATGGGTGGTGGCATGGCTCCTGCTGCAGTGGAATGCCAAAGTCCTTCTGGTTACTGTGCCAGACCATCCATCAACTGCAGCCTTGGCATTATCTGTGTGGAGCAAATTGGGGCTGTTCTTCAGTCCTCTGACTTGTGCTCTCACAACACTTGTTGCTTTGCCAACACCCACTGGAATGAAGATGTGCTATGTCGTTTAGCCTCAACAAACATCGATCTGACTGTTCCACCACGTGGAATAGTTATAACCCAAATACACTATGTTAGTGAGTGCTTTTTAAAGTTTTAATTAAGGAAATGTTCTCTTGTCCCACTGACACAGTATATACCTTTCTTTTGGTGTACTCTGAAAGTGCTGTGGGTGAACAGTAATGCAGCAAGTGCTGTAAGGACCTGATGAGAAAGTTGGAGTTTGATTCCTAAAAGAGCAGAGAGTCATTCTTAAAACCTCTTAAACTCATAGATGTCGACCAAAGACAATGTCCCCACCCCATATGCTAACCTGTGTGCCTTCTGTTAATAAGTACATCTTAAGAATTTACAGGTCTTGACAGTTAAATGAAAAGGCATTTGGAGTCTGAAAGAAGTATTTAAATGAAGTAATGGGCAGTGGGCTAGCAAACATTGACACTTGTTTGCATCCTTAGTTTTCATACTTAATGTTCAAAAAGTGATGGAGAGACTTGACTTCTTTATACAGCAAAAAGTGTGTCTGAAGGCACTTTTTTTGAGGAAACTTTTTTTCTCTATAGAGACATAAGTGCAAGTGTTGTTTAGCCTGTTAGATTCTTAGTGGAAAGATTGAACTGAGTGACAGATTGTTGATACCACCCCTGAGTTACTACAAGACTTAGAAATACGTTAGGGCAAAATGTACACTGATCAGAGAATAAAAAACAAATGTTGAAGGACTTCTCTGCAATGACTATCAGGTTTGTGAAAGGCTTGGTAAGAATGCAGTATATCTTGTTAAAGGACAATTTCTCAGTTATTCCCAATACTTTCTGAGTATTCTCTAGTAAAAATAAGCGAGAGATTGATTTTGATGTTCATGTTAGTCTAGACCTAAAATATCTGTCTTTATACAAAGCAAAAGCTATTTGCTTAAAAATCCATCTCAGTTACCTACTGAGATAACTAATGCTTCTTGCATCCTGGGAACAATAGTGAGAAAATCAAGGTGTTAAGATCAGCCTGCAATCATTTAATGTTCTCTCTCATGTACTTGCAATTCTAAGAGCCAGAAACTTAGGCAAAACCTGATTTTATACACATGGATTGTCTTGGTGTGTGACTTTTCAATTTTTTTTTTGTTTTCATTATTATTCCCTAATGGTTGCGAATGTTTCAGATTTGGTCATGACTTTTTCTTCTTTTAGTTAAGCATGTTGAATGTTTTTTTTGACAGTTTCAGAGTACATTTTCTAGGTTGTCTCTGTATAAGTAATCCTTTTCTTGATAAACTTGGATGTTGTTAACATTTTTCAACTGTATTGGAAACTCTGGTGAAAAGATCCCACCACTTGTTCAGGGTGCTTTTGAATGTTGTTTGCATTATAGCACTGTTTAGAGTCCTGGTTCTATTGTGCCAAAAACTGAATCGTCATAACAGGTTATTTCTACACTATGAACTTAGAAAAGGGCTCACTCCCACTAGGCTTTAGATACCTGAGTGCGAGTGTTAGCTGTGGTCATATGGTAGAAATTCTCATGTGGTTATCTCTTGGTGTGGCCTTTTGCTCAAAACCAAACTTTTTTTGTTCTCAGCAAACTATATTAGATATTTGGCTTTTATGGATTAAGTCTCAGTAATTGAATGGACTTCAAGAAATTGTAATGTCCCAGGTTATACCTCATATGGAAAAGATAGTTCTAGCTTTTTGGTCTTCAGCGTTGATGTACGATGGGACCTGATGCTTCTTGCTAAACTTGCCAGAGTATGGATCTGGAGCTGGTACAGTCAGGCTATGCAGGGAACCACATCTAGTGTCTAATCTTAGTGTGGTTGATGTTGACCACTTCTGAAACCCTCAGATCACATATGTTCAGTTTGGTTTAGAATTGTGATATTCTAATGTTTATTTCTGAGAGCAGCTACAGCTCAGAGGCAGGCAACAGTTTGGAAATGTCATGGTATTTATTCAAATTAATTGTGATTGTGGCTGTCATTGCATGTTGTTGTTATCCCAGTTTCTGAGCTAAGTTTCCAATGCAGAAGTATGGAAGAAAATTGATGTAAAAACTTTCTTCTACTTGATGAATATTGTGTATCCTGTTATGACTTTTTTTTTTTCCTAAACTTAAAGGAATGTCCTTGGTGTTCCTAAAGGTGTATTCAAAAAAAAAAAAAAAAAGGGCATATTAGGGAAGTTGTTCAATGAATCTTGCGGTTTAGGAGTACTTCCAATGTTTATTCCTTTGAATAGTTTGCAATGCCTGAACTGATTTCTTTTTCAGTTTTGCTTTGAAGATATTTTTTTTAAGGGAACTTTTACTTGAGTGATTTGGTGAAGTCTTGTGGAGACTGTAAAAACAATCTTAAGAAGCGTTGGTTTTAGTACACCCAGTTTGTGATGAAAGGCAGTTTGTAATGTTGAGTAAGCAAGGTGTTGGATGCTGGTGGGTGTAGGTACTTGATAGTTTTCTAAGCTGTTATCTTCTTTTAAAAAAGATATGACTGGTAGAGCTTAAGGAGAGCCCCACTGTACTTAAGATGGCAATTTCTAATAAAATACTCCATAGAAACACTGTCATTATCTGAGTTTAAGACTTTAAGTGCTTGTTTATGTATGCAAAACAAATGTCTGTAGTTGGCTTTGATTATTAATGCTTTTTTTTTTGTTTGAGTCTTATATACCATCTTATTTTGAGTTTATTGCTAGCTATATATTTACATAGTTTATCCCCTTAGCTATATGACTGTGTCACTTTCCTCTTGTAGTGTCGTGATGCTTTGTCAGAACCTCATGGCACATGGTGTATTTTTTTAAACATAAGACAGGTTTTTAGGTAGAGATTCTATTTTATTATACAAGCAAAGATAGATGTAGAACTTATTTTGGCAAAATGTGTGTGTGACTTTTGTTCTTGGTGTTTTGGGTTTTTTCTGTTTAAAACTAAGACAGTGGCCTTCTTGTTGATACTGGTAATTTGTTTGCTGCTGTTTGTCATACAATACTGAGCATATTTCTCATACAATATTCTTGCTTGGATGCATGAACTTTGCAGTAATGCAGCCTGATATCTGCAGTTTCAAGTGAGTTGAAGGTATTTGTCTGCATTTGTCTTCTGTAGTCTAAAGTAATGCACTCCCTATCCTGGAGGAAGGTGATAGAGAGGGAGCATTAAATGATCAGTCTGGAAAAACTGATCTCACATAAGCATCTTATCAGAACAATTAAAAAGCTTTTTGTGATCAGCTAGGGCTTGTGAATATCAACTTTCTAGCACTGAATTCTTTTGTCAGCTGGAGGAAGAAGAGTCTCCAATGGGACAGTTTTTTTGGAAGTATATCAGTTGCTGTTCTGGCCATTGCACGATGTTTTCATTTAGTCTGTTCTCATGCTCTTACTGGCAGTAGGCTGTAGCAGCTGGGATGGCAGCATATTTGCTTTCTTGTGACATGGTTTAGGCTTCTTTTTCAAGATTATCAGTTCAAGACAATAGTTGTGTAGTAATTTTTCCCCTGCATTTGAATGGCTTTTTGCCCTCATACAAATAGTGATGAAAATGGCAGTGGAATGATAGGAAGTGCTAGTACTGGCTTCCTTTCCAGTTTTGGAATTTAGAGTTGTTGCTGCATGCCTGAATGCTATTCTTTGCCCCAGTTCGATGATCAAGCACTCGATTCTTTTCTTCCACAGAATCACAGAATATCCTGAGTTGGAAGGGAGAAAACAAAGCTTTTCCCAGGTCTGCCAGTGAACAGCAGTGCTTTCCAGTTACTGCAATGATATTAGAATGGCTAGAACTACTAGCGAGATGGGAATTATTCCAGTTGAACTCTTTGAATAGGAGCATAGCTTGGTATGGGCTACATTCCTCCTGTTCCTTTGAGTGCCAGCATGCATAAATGTGTGGTCTTAATTTGTCCATGTTAACCTGAAGATTAATCCCCTAAATATTTTGGGCTAGTATAGCCTATCTCACATGCAGCACTGTGTAGTTTTTCAACTGTGAATTTGATTCTGCCTGTTTTTCTGGAAGTGCAGTTCTAACTTCTATGCCCATTCAAATAATAGAGGTGACTTCAACATACCCTGCCCTCTTACTCCTTTGAGCACTGAATATGTGCAGCAGAAGTTGTATTAGTTCTGTTTGCCCAGTTTCTGTGCTGTGCTCCTGGGTTTGTATTTGAATCTCTAGAAGCTTTGCTCTTTATAACATAGTTGAAAATTAAGTACTGTGTAAATAAATTGCTTGTTCTTTTTCCATGCAAGAATGGAAAGCTACTGATACTGACATGGCATATTCCTGCCATGCAATAAAGAATATAGTATAAGAAGTATTCTTGGGAAATCTGCTGTCTAACCAAGAGCTTAAAAAGACAAAATTCGATGGACCCTTGATTATTTTCAGCTAACTAGAACTCTTACGATCTTAGATTTAAGAATTAAATGATTGTGTATTGGTAGAATATGAAAAGAAAGCTCAATATTTCAGTAAGTAACTTGAACTAGGAACTGGCTGCTTCTATTTTTGATGCCCAAACCCAGTGTTTCTGTGAAGGAAGAAGGACTGCAGGAATCTAGTAATTTTAATAGTATCTGGCACACACTGACATTTTACTTATGTTCTGCAGCAGAAAAGGGAGAGATAATTATGCAGGCTGCTACTTTGTTTTAAAGGCTTAGTAGCTGTTGTACGTAATTCTCATCAGTTGCCAACAAAGCATTCTGTGTAAGAGAAGGAAGAAATGGGTTGAAGATAAGCTGCAGGTCATAAAAAACCAGAAAGGTATTTTAAAAAAGTGTAGCCTTTTACTTCCCTTTTCTCTATCTCAGAAAATCATCACAAGCCCTAAGAGAACAAATGTGTTTTCGCCAACCTTACTGTTAGTGTAAGACCATGCCTGTATTATCTGCACTCTGCATGAAAGTCAAATCCAGTTGAACTGAAGAAAATCTGGGGAGAATACCGTGCTGCAGAGTTTTTTTTTTCCTTGGTTGATGTTCATTTGTACTAATGGAAACAATATATAATTTTAATTATTCTATTAAATTCTCCTAGCTTTGAGTTTTACAAAACAATAAATAGTCTCTGTGCTAAGAATAGCAAAGTAGTTTCAGACTGAGCTGTTCAGTATACCTATTTACCAAGTTTGCTTGCAGACAAAAGCAATTATTTTCTATTAAGACTAAATGAGTGGAAAGCTGTTCTTTGGTTGTTTGGGCTCTTATATCCCTCTGCTTGACCATTTGGTCACTTCTTGACAACGCAACTGATTTATTTCTTTTTCAGTCACGTTTGGATTTTAATGATGACAATTGGGTTTTCTCAGACTGTCAGCTGCCTTCAGATTTGCATTAGCAGAGAAGGAGGCTTCTAGAAATGGAAACCACGTCTGTCATGGTACTATGGTGTCTTTTTTGTCAGCGCTGAAGTATGGCATGTATAGAGGGAAATTAAATATGTTGTGTATGGGTGTTCAAACCTAAGCAAAGATACAATCGTCATGGTGTATGATCCTAGGATACCAGGTGATTTTGATTATACCCACTTTTGATGGATACATTTCCAAAAAACTTTCAAGTCGCAGTACTCTGTAAAAATCTGGGTTTTGTGTAGCTGCAAGTCATGTTACAAAAACTGTTGGAAATAGACATCTGTGTCAGAGAACTCACAAGTGAAGTTACAACTTAAACTGGCAAAACGAAAGTATTGAAAATCTCATAAGAGAAGGGTCAATTTACTCTGTAACCATCACCTGTGACTCCAGCTGTTGAAATACTGGGTTTAGGTTATCTGTAAAGCTAGAGTACATGTCCCTTTTTTAGCATTGATGGCTGTTGGAGAACTCACAGTAACTTTTGGCTGGTAGTGAATCAGATTCTGGAGCATGGATTGCCTGTGGCCCCCAGTGTCTTTGTGTGGTACAAAACAGTTGGCACTGAACTTGTTTTTCAGTCTTTCTTTCTTCTTGGGCCATCACTCCTGCTAGTAAGTGGCACTGGCTCTAGAAGTGTCAATGCCTATCTTAATGTTGCACTTCAGCTTATATCCAAAGAGATCAGAAGGTGTTTTGAGAGATGATCTGCAATTACAAAAGGGAAATTAAATTGACAGCGTAGGTTTTTTTTGCTGGGCTTGGGTACCTAAAAATTTTAACTTATTTGCTATTTTTGCAATGTGGTTTTTCAAACTCTGCTTCACTGGTGTGCTTGGATCGTTCATTGAGAGAAGCTGTTTATTTCACAAAGATGTTCATCTGCCAAGGCTCTATTTTGCAGCTGCCTTTTTAGAGATGCACTAATTCTGAATGTGTTGCATGTTCAGAATCCCTCTCTGTCCACCTTTGTTTCCTAAAACAAAACCTGTCCTGTCATGTTGCTGTAAAAGAAATTGAAATGGAGATTTCTACCATTGCAACAAGAAATAACAGGCCCCATTTTTCCAAAATATTTTTAACATTTGATGTAAGCATGCTATTTTACTTTATAAACTGTCTGCTTGAGTGGAAGTGGAAAGTATTATGTCTTATAAATAAAGACTAATTTAATCTGCTTATGATAAATTTGCCATTGTACTGTTTACAATTTCAGATTTCCTGGATATGCTGGAGCTTGTTTCTTTTTGCAAATAGCAAAATATCTCATTGCTTTTTTAAAACAGTCTTTTACTCTGGGCTAAAATTTGAAGCAACAGTGCTGTTGGAGCCTTCAATTCTCTACGTAAGTCTGCAGACCAACACCTTATTTTCTACATCTTGGATTATTAGACAGTTGTAGTTGAACATGTGTTCCAAACTAGAGAAATGTTGACCAGAAATGTCACGGGGATAAGGAGTTTGTAGTAATTTCCTCTGTAACGGACTGAGGAAGTAGAATAAAATCCATGTGTACAGGTAATTTGTATTTTTATTTTTGTCTGTTGGAGGAAATGCACTGTTACTGAACTATCTCATGGCATAATACCATGACCATATGGTCATGATTAATGCATAAGTGGACTTAATGAAAAATGTGATGGTCCTTTCTTTTTTTTTTTCCCCCCTTTTTGCTCTCCTCTGTGTGTAGTGTTAACTAATAGGACTGAAATCGTAATATACAGAATTATTTTCCTTAAATAAATTAAAGAAAGTGATAACCTTTGGGAGACCAAGTAGCTCCTGGTAGTTCTTGATGGAGCACGTTGTTCTGTGTAACAAAGTCTTTCTTCTGCAGAGCCTGAACAGCATCTTCCACATACAGTTGTCATTATAAACAAATCTTAATGTGTACCCTAATGCTTGAAATTCAAGTAGGGTTTAGTAGGCTTTCTTTGAATCACTATACCGAAGTTGTACAGAGGCTACCAAACTTAAAAGTTAAAATTAATGTTTATTTTCAACATGATACTAAAAACCATTCAGTTCTGTGTTCAGATGATTAGTTTGTTCCTGTTCCAAGCAGCATCATCGACTCTGCTCCAGGAAGGGAGCTTTGATTACATTTATAAAGATTGCTGAGTAGGTTTTCCTCCTGTACTGATTTGCTTTCTTTGCATCAGGTAACTGTGTTGTCCCTTTGACTTCTGTTTTGTCTCTTCCACCCCGTATTAGACTGCTGCAACTAAGTAGCCATCTAGTTCCTGTTGAAGTTCCCTTTCTTGCCTGTTGATGTTTTTCACCCCAAGTGCAGACTAGTACCCTCTGAGGAGGGAATTATAAAAACTTTGTAATAAAGCAAGAATAATTTTTACCTCCTCTTGTTTAGATTGAATCTTCAAATCGGTGTGAGAGGGGGAAGTTCGGAAACAAAGGAACATAACATGATTATTTTCCTGCTGGTGGGAAAGTGTGACACAATGCTATGCTGATGGTAACCAGAATCCAAGGAATATAATGGTCTTAAAACCCCCCAATTATTCTGTGTGAGAATGTGTGTGTTGGGTGGTAGAAGGGTGGATGGCAGTGCTTCAGTTTGCTGCATCAGGCAATTTGATGTTTCAAACTGATCTTGGGTATGAATTTTTATCAGAGATTTTGAATGAAGGTTAATTTCAAGATGGCTTCACAAGGACATTTTGAGTAACAGTTTCTGCCAGATCTGGATCTGTTTTCATTGTGGGTTTTCTTTTTCCAAAGAAATCTGCTGCAGTAGCAGTCTTGGAGTCTGTGTGTTTGTGTGGCGTGGCATATCTCCAAAGGCTTGAGGATTTGTTTTTGAAGAGTGGTGGTGTAGCTATTTCTTTATTTTAGTTGCATACAAAATCAACCATCTTTGTTCTGCACATTCTAATATATTCATTCCATGACATAGATATAACCCTCAGTATTCTTCTTTGAAACTTCTCTTGCCTTGGTGACACTGTCAGTTGCTTGGCTTGAAGGACTGACTTTCAAACCCATGAGTTTGTATTTACTGAGAGGGATATAAAAATTACCATTTCTGCTTTTCACATCTGACATTTGCCCATATTGATGGGTATTGACGACAAGAGTACAATATATGAGCTGCAGAGAAATATGCTTTATTGGTGCAGATGATCAACATGTATGTGTGGGTAGAAATTACAACAATACAGAAACAGCTTCAAATTCAGCCTTTGAAGCTGCGTGTCAGCAGCTAGATTCAGAAGTTGAAATATTGTTACAAGTAGTTCAGAGTGGTTTCTGGAATTTAAAATCTGATTTTAACATTTTTGATTGTAAGCTATACATTATTGTATTTTGGTGAAGCCAACGTAAGTACTTTTCTGATACAAGAAAAAAGCAATCCATTCAGTGGCTTTTGTTTTTTATCAGCAACACACAGGAATTCTTGCCTGCCATTGCTCCCTCTGACCGTGTGACTGCTCTTAAGTGTTTTTTGTTACTCTAACCATGTGACTGCTCCTAAGGGTTTCTTGTCAATTTAGTGTGGTTTTCCAATGGAAAGGTTAAATTTTTCAAGCAGTCTTTCTTTCCCATTGCCATACTCTTGAGTAGCTTGTTTTCTGATCAGAAAGCAAGTCTTATGAAGTTCTGCATGGGCACTTACCTGTTGAATGGGTGAATAAGTGGTCTCAATTTGTGCAGAAAGCAAGTAAATGGACATAACTATTTTGTTAAGAGACAGATTTCAAATATGCCCAATTCACTGTAATTGATTCGTTCAGTAATTGGCCACTTCTGTAGATTGTGCATCTGGTAGCTTCAGACCTTTGGTGGAATGGTCTTGCCTTGAACTACTTGCCTTGAAGTTTTGAGAAATGGGATACTTAATTGTCAAGCTGGCACCAATTTCAAAAGCAGTCATTCTGGAAATTGTTTCAAGATCCAAAGCTTTATAATTCTGCACAAACTTTCATGGGAATTGTTTATAAAGGAGAAAAAGCAGGTTTTCCTTTTCCTGTTTCAGAATTTAATTTCTCAGGAAGAACATGTGTTGAGGGGAATAGAATTCTTGTGTTGAGTACAGTATTGGTGCTATTATGTTTAATAAATGAATGGTTTTGGTAGTTTTAACTATTGTTACTTTTTTAAAAGAATGTGCTTAGAAGAGCTGATTTGATTGAATTGATTTCTTTTTAACAGATTTTTAGCTGTAAATCTTTGTGTCCTTTCTTGTGGAGAAGGGGGAACATAAGGAGAAGAGTCTGAAGAGGGCTGTTACTGAATTAAAAAGTCTGGTGTTGGACCCTTAGGTACTAATTTTCCCAGTATGTCTTGCTCAGACAGCTGTGTGTGACAGAGTGTTTATACAAGCAGCTATGAAGATCTCTTTAAGGGGTTAGAGAGGCTGCACAGTTGTACATACCCTTACTAGCACAATAGTATTAAAGGTCTTTTTAAAATCCAAGTAGTAAATTTTAAAATTCAAAGGCTTAATCTGTCAACTAATAGTAAAGGTATTTTGGTACTTCTAAAACTACAATGACTGCCTTGCTTCTGTCTCCTCCCTGCTTTTTGGGCAGGCAATGCGATAGGTAGCTTCTCATGGTTTAGTCTGTCTAGTCAGACTCCAAAGAACAAGCCTATGGATGACCTGACAAACTTTGTGATTTTGTGTTATATTAGAAGCTCCTTTGCTTTGAGTCTAAAAGGCAAGTAGTGAAGAAGAAAGGCATGCAAATACCCTTTCTTCTTTGGTTTTTCTGTATTCTACAGTAATAAGTATAGCCTATAAAAAGCATTCAGTTATTTTCTTAGCTCCTGGTCTTTGTGAAGATACTTTTTCTTGTAATGTGACAATTCTTGATTCTTATATCTATGCTGGAATATCGATAGACTGTGAACTCATAGCTACAAATGTCCTAGTGAGTGCCATTGATAAAGGCTGTTGTAGATGGAAGTAAGTCATAGTAGTTGCTGTTTGCAAGTTGGGCTGTGCTGTCTGTGAGATTTTATTTTTTTGTCAAAAGGGCTTTGGGGTGAATTCTCAACTACAGTAGAGTGCAAGCCCATGGAATTGCTGCAGCAGAAATAGCTAGCACCTTGGAAACACAGCAGTGTGTCTGTGTTACAAGGGAGATTAGACCTGCTCTTCCTGCTTCTGAATGACCGTATATTGTCAGCCTTGGCTCTCTGAGGTGAGTAGGATATGCTTTGCTGTTCTCCACCCCACATTAGGGTGGATTACAATATGGTTTTGTGCACGTGGCTTACGCTGTCAGGAAGATTTGACTCTCTAGCCATGATAAAAGACTGCATTTGTATGATAGTACTGTAGAAAAAAATACCTTACACCACATGCTAGGAAGGAGATTCTGGGAGCACCAAGAATGTTTGATGGCTATTCATTTTCAAGTCAAATGTATGATTATAGCACTTCGTTCAGCTGTGCTCAGTGTGATGGGTTGACTTAACTGGCCAAAAGGTGCCTACCAAGCTGCTCTATCACTCCCCATATTCATCAGGGTGCTGAGAAAACAACCCACAAACTTTTCATTCCGAGATAAGGACAGGAAGATCACTGAACAATTACTATCACTGGCAAAACAAACTCAACTTAGGGAAATTGATTTATTGCCAGACAACAGATTAGGATAGTGAGAATTGAGAACAAAAACTAAAACCACCTTTCCCCACCCCTCCCTTCTTATCAGGCTCAACTCTACTCTTGACTCTTCTACCTTCTCCCTTTTGTCATATAGCAATATTGTAAAACTCAGTTGTTTTTTAATTTTCTGCTTGTCCAACTCTATAAGTGAGTAGAAACTAATGACATTGCTTAAAACTGTGGAAAGATAGTAAAGTGAGTAGTCAACAAATCCAGTGCACAGTTCATATGTGCATTTACATTGTAGTAAAATGCACCAGCTTGTCTTAAACACGGGAACTATGACTGGGAATAAGGGGCTTCTGTATCATTAATAGCATGACCATGGATCTTTAACAACTTGATACTATCTGCAGTAAAAATGTATAAGCACATGTGTTAAAGCCTGTAGGTTATCACTGCTGTTTCATTCAGCAATTGGAGCAGTATGTGTGTGTAAAATCTAAACAGATGTTTTCACCCTCACATTTTGAGGAAATAGAAGTGCACAGTGTAGCACCGTTGATATAAACCAGTTACTAGTCTCGGTAGAGGTCCAATAAATGTGTGTGAGGCCTTTCATGTAATAACTGGATTATGAGACAACATGGTAGAGAAGTGGCCATGTTTGCTCTGACTCACTGTTAAAGTTTGGTTGCCTTTCAATATGTGTCACTAAGCCTTTGGTGGTTTTCTGAGAGTTTTGAGCCAGTGCCCTTTATTTTGGTCTGTAAAGTCTGGTAAGACAGTGCATCATTTGGAAGCAAAGCAGTAGTGATAAGGAAACAATTTTCTGTTTATCTTGGAATGTCAGTCTAGCTTAAAGCAGTCTAGCTCAGGTGTGAGACTGGGCTTTTGCAGGAGCCCTCCTTTAAGCATTTTATTAACATTAATAGGTTTTTGCGATCTCAGTTACTGTGTATCAATACTTTGCAGCAGATAGTTCCCTGGGCAGTACTGCTGAGTACTTTGCTGGAGAGTTTGCTCTAGACTCAGCTGTTCTGCAGCCCATAAAGCAAAGAGGTAGGAAAGCAGAACTGAGAAAGGGAGCAGGAAAAAAAAAACCCCAAAACAAAACAGTAAGGGTTGAAGAAGGGCAGAAGAAGAAAATATGTAAGGATGTATACCAGAGTCTATCAACACAGCACGGTAGGAATAGTTGCTCTGCTTTAGGAGAAAAGAGTTGGCAGAGCACAGAGAGTGGGCACTGTAGAGCTATAGGAGCAGATGGGTCTTAGCAAAAAGAGGGTAGATCGTAGAATGAATTTAAGCATGTTATTTTTGATCTTGTGCCTTTAAAGTGACAGTGGGTAGACCAAACACCTGTTCTTTATCATCACTTTTTAGGAAATGTAAATAAGTCTAAATGTTAATTCACTTCCAAAACTTCACCTCAGCTTACTTCTAAAATATTTGCTGGTGTGTTTGTTCCCTTTGGCATGCTGAATTACTATTGTAAATGCAGCTGGTGTGAGCCACATCTATTACCTCATTGTTAATGTTTTCAATGAGCTGTAATCTGCTTACTGAATGCTTGATTTCATAGAATCACAGAATTATTTAGGTTGGAAAAGACCTTTAAGATCATTGAGTTGAACCCTTAACACATCACTGCCAAGTCTGTCACTAAACCATGACCCGAGCACTACAACTCCGTATCTTTAAAATACCTCAATGACTAACAGATTCCCCGAATGTAGCCTTTGTGTGTTGGCTGTGATGGTTTTTTCTGCATTTGTGTGTTTTTTCATCGTGCATCAGGGCATACAGGAGTATAACCCTAACAAATTTATATGGAGTAACAAGCATGGCCTATATAATTTCTTGTTTGTTTGTATCTTGAGGAAGTCCTAGCACTAAATTGTAGTGCTAAATTGTATGAAATTACGACCCTGAGATTTCTATAAGGTACTGCCAGTATTAGCCTGCACAACTTGAAGTTGCAATTTTTCTAATCATTCTTGATTACATCTTCATTTCTTGCATGCCAAGGATAATTAAATGTTGACTAATTGTAGTGCTTTAGATTTTTGCTGACAAAAACCTGCTTTAGAAAGTGCAAATTCCCGTTCTAGTTATAGCTGTCTTCTTCCAGCCTCTATTTTAACACACAAAAATATAACTTCGAGGCTGTCTAAGCAAAAGTGAAAGCAATCTGGATCACAGTGTAATTGGCCTCCTTGAACTTCAGGAGCTGTAGAATTAGCTGACTTGAAATGGTGGTACTTACTGGGCACATCTTTCTGCACAGTGGTTCTTATACCTGCCAGCCACTTCTAAGCTTCTTTTGCTGGAGTCCAGGATAGCAAAGGGTTGAGTTTCCAGCTGGGGCCTTACTGACTGAATTCAAGTAATAGAAAGTTCAGTTACATTTCACAAAATACCATACAAAGCTCAAATGTGGAGCCTCGGTAAATGAGATCTCTTAGTTGTGAGTTAGCAAGGTAATAACTTTGCACTTTATTGTAGAAAGCAACTATGTTTGGAAATTGCAGGAAACTGAAAGATGTCCTGAAACACTAATCATAAATCTAGAAGAGGATGAAGTTCTGGTGATGCTCTTCAGCATTTTAGAGTGTAAGACTTGCTTTTTGGTGTGCCAGATGGCATAACTGGTTGTATATGTGAAGTGAGTCCCTAGAGGAGCAGAGGGTAAAAATGGATACCACTCTTGTCAATACACTTCTGTGATGTTCTATTTGTCAACTTGGCATGGATTTTCAAGAATTAAAATATAAATTGCTGAAGATGCACCTCTAGTTCTCCTAAACTCCAAGAAGGTTTTATAGAAATTCAATCATCAGTATTTTATGCACAGTACAGTGAATTAGCATACTAGAATCTTTTTTATAAGAAGTACAAACTCAATATCCCATAGCATTTCTGTAATTTTTTTTAAAAGTATCACGTATACCCTTGCAGATTTAAAATACTTCTTTACTTACTGTGAATATATAGGGTTATAATTTTAGATAAGGCAAAATATTCTTGGCACTACTTGTGATAATACTTCTTTAGTTGACTCAGAAAATAGAGAGATTATAGTGATTTCATGGCAGGGTGACCACAGAAAAATTATTCGTAGTACTGAAGCAGACCTTGGTTCTGGCTTTTTGGTTTTGCTATAAAGCACACTGACAAGCAATTGTGAAAATAAAACTTTACTTATCTAGCCTGGCTGGTGCGTTAGAGGAGTATTGATTGTTCTTGAAATTGATTTAGAGATGCAGCTTGCTGCATGCCTCTGTGATGACTATATAAAATCTGTGGGCCTGTTCTAAATGTGGGGCTTTTTTTAGTGTTTCATTATGAACAGCCTCCTGACTGTGCTGTTGACACTGCTGTGTGTGCTGCCCAGGAAACAGGCACTGCCAGTGTGCCCTCTGAAGCTTTCCTACAGCCCCCACACTCCCACACCTTGTGAGTGGTCATTTTCAATACAACTTTTAATGGCCTGTGTTAGACATGGAAAGCATCTTGCTGGAAGGATGAATACTTCTAATGTTCCTTAATGGCTTTCTTCTGAAATCGTATCAATAACATTTTTTTTGTCTAATGTACTAGGCAAATTGGTTTTGCATGAGAGGTTGTATCTTGTTTCTGCAGTTTCAGAACTGCACTTCTTTGTCTTCAGCGAACAATCAGTAGCGCCAGTCATGTACAGATCTGCTACTTTCTCAAGGTGGTTTTGATGATTAAAATGTGATTTGTCGGTGGAGTCAAATATGTGTTTTCCCCTCCACACTAGTCTCACTTGAATGATGAGTTTTGAAACTTGACTGTCAACTAAAACAAGAGTTGGAGCCTGATAGTCTGGGTGGAACATGCAGCTGAGGTATTTTGGATGGGACCTATGAACTTGATGATTTTTAATGGGAAGGCCACAGTTGGTGCAGTGTATTGCAATTTCTTTACATTATTATTCCAGTGATTTCCATTCTATTTTTTTGTCTGCCATATCTTAACTCATCTCCTTAGCCACTTTATCCATTCACCTCTGTTCTTTCACTGCAGGGAAAAAGCCTGGTAAATAGATATAGACCACTCTTCCCTTGATTGGTAGGTGGTGTTGCAGAGCACACTGAGTGTACAAGCATCTGTGTTCAGTCAGTTTCCTGATCACTGCCTTCCCAACTCCAGTGAGTCTTTCACAGTTCTTAATGTTTTTGAAAAGTCTGTTAGTAATCACAATACTAAACAAAGGCTTAGTGGTTCTGATGCTGGACTGTGTTTCTGGGAAGAAATGGGTTTTATTGTTACGTTCTGCTTGCTGGGGCTACAAAAGGCTTCCCAGGCACTCCAGTTTCTCTAGCCTCTGGCAGCAGGTATAGCATGCATCTAAGCTTCAACTCCATCTGAACAGGGGAAGTAAATTTTTTCTTCAGGGGTGCTGCAAAAAGGTCATGAATCTAAAACTGTCACTTGTTTTTGTTGCCAGATTTTCATAGGTTATGTAGTTTCTCAGATAAGTAATAATGACATCCTTCAAATAACGAAGTTCACATTTCTGTAGTGTTGGGGAAAGTTTTGAACAAGAATATTGGGACTGCAACAGGAATGCTTCACTGTAAATTTGCTTTCTATTAACTCCTGAAAAACTATCTTTAGGGGAGGATAAATGTAATGTCTGACAGTCATGAAGGAAGTTGAGAGACATCTTGCCTCTGCCTTGATTTGATGTGATACTCCTGTTACTAGTAGTTTGCTGCTGTTTTAGAAAGTTTAGAGGAGATACCATCTGATCTGGATGGTAGCCCTAGCTGAAAATTACTCTAAAATAGAGATGTACTTACCTGTTTAAATGCATGCTGCTAAAGGCTTATCCTGTACCTCCTAAATTTCTTAGAAGAATAAGGTCTGTAGGAAAAAAATTTCTAGAGTAATTTGAATTTCTTTGATAATACTAATAGGGGGAGAAAAATGGTCAACAGTGCAAATTAATATGAAAAATCAGCAGAAATTGAAATTTTTTTACTTTATATATGATCATTGTTTTGGCTAAAATTCAGTTTTTGTGTCATCTTTTGTCTGTCCTTCTTAGTTTGCCTGAGTACTTGAAATTTGACACAAATTATATGCCTGTCAAAAAAGATTAAATATCAAAATGCAAATTCTCGTAATACTTGGTCTTCCTTGTGTTGGTCCCCTATGTTGTTACCCTTTCATACTTTTGTTTCCCACAAATTACGTGCAGGTCTTTGTGATCACAGCTTGGTGTAAATGTACTTGTTTTTGAACTAGCATGGATGCCAGTTCCACAATACCCTGAAGAAGTTAGGGGCTTTTTTAAGGTTGTTAGCTGCAAAATTGTGGTTTTGAAAGGGAATTTGGACAAGCTGAATAATGGAAGATGTGACTTTTAATGAACATCAAATTATCTGGATGGAAAAAAAGCCTTTCAAAAATTAAATATGTGAGAAACATGAGTGTATTCCTACTGTGTAAGTAGTGTTCCAGGCTAAGCAGGCCCAGGATATTCAACACAGAGCTTGACAGTTCAGGTTATCAGAGAAAAAGATGCACACAGGCTATCAGCTCAGTGAGGGGAAAAATGACTTCTTCCTTTACAGCTGAGTGAAGAAAAATGTTTTCTGTTCCTTAATGTAAAGGTGCACTATTTTTAATAGTTTTTTTCTTTACTTCACCTATGTCTTCTACTAAAGTGTGGCAATTAATAGTTGATGTCCTTTGATAAGTCTGAGACTAAAAGAATTTGGTGTTGTACCCTTTGTTGTCTCATTTAAAAACAAAATTTAGGAAAAGTTTTGAGGGCACAGAGCAATCTTGCAACCAGTCTTTTTTTGGGTTGGCTTTTAAGATTTTCAGTCAAGCAAGATTTCACTTGGAAAAAGCGTTGTATCTCATTTCTTGCTGTTCTTCTATTGCAAGTTGTTAGGTTAAGGATATCTTTTGAAGTTTGTATCTTCTGAAGCTGTGAAGTCTGCAGTGGTTTGGATTTGTAGTTATGAAAACATTTGTTCAGAGCATGACCAATCAATTAAGACAAGGCTTCCTTCCTTAGTTTAAACAGGAAAGGAGCATGGTTGCTTTTGAAGACTCAGGGGGCTGAGGTTAGCTGCTATAAAATGTTTCTCTGGGAATTCTAGTTGGCTTCTTGCAATGATACTTCTTGAAATGCATGTAGAGAGGGAAATTGCCTTTTACTCGCAACTTTCTTCACTTGTGCTTGCAAAAGAAAAGAAGCTGTATTTCAGGAGCTTATTTTTGATCTGTACTGAAACCTATTGCAAGGACTGTAATATTCCAGTGGCTCTCGAGAGTTTCATTGTAGAAGCACGATAATGATACATTTAAGATATTTTGCACCTTTTTAGGGTGCTGGATGCTTTAAATGTCTTTCTGGAGTTCAAACACTGTATGAAACTGCTCAGCATTTCTGGGCTGGAGATCTGTGTCTAACTTCAATATGTATGCTTATAAGTATCCATGGTTAATTTGCACAGTATTTTTACTGAGATTGTGCCTTCCAAGAATCTATGGTATTGTCTGATTTATTTTTTTTTTCTTCTGTTCTTTATAGTCGTGATGATTTTGAATTACTGTGAAGACACCATAGAGATCAGATTTTCCCCAAAGCATCTCTGCAGAACTGAAATTTATTAGAAATGTCGTAGTACTAATCTCCAATATTGCTTTAGCAATTAGGTGGCTCTTAAGTGCTCAAAATCCCTTTACCAATTAATGATGACAGACTTTTAACTACATGCATCTCTGAAATGAGTTTTATGTGAAAGATCTGCTTTTACATGATAAATTACTTCCAATCTGCTTGCAGAGTAGGATTTGAAATGCCTTTATGTAAAAGTTTTGTCTTAAAACTTATACCAAATAGGCCTAATTGATGGGGTACTTGAGAGATTTTTCTTTTTTTTTAATCCCTCTAACTGTCAAGGTATCTTTTTTTGTATTGATGAAGAGAATTCNTTTTTTTTTTTGTGTGTGTTTGTGTAATGATAAACCAAAGTTGCTTTGATTTTTCCCCTCCCTTCCCCTCTCCAAATTATCGGTGTCAGCTTATTGTTTTAAAGTGGAAGAATTGTTATAGCTCTGCCTTAATGGCTGCCTCCTTCCTGAATGACTTCTCTTCCTCAAGAGCCCACCTGTAGGACATTTCTAAAGCTTTATTACTTGGCGTTTTTATAAAACTCATCTAACTTAATATGGTTTTTTCTATGATACAGTAAGCCAGATAGTTAATCTTTTCAGGCTTCACTGAAACTTCTCACTGAATCTCAATCAAAAAAAGTTTAAGACTCAGTTTTGTACTGATAAGCTGTTGGTGGTGAAGGAAGGAAGGTAGAGGTTTGGGGAGGATTGCTTTTGTAAGATGAGACGGAAATGTCTCAATTGACTTCTTATTAACTTTTTTATCTCCACGTGTGTAATGTTGAAGAGATTCTTAACTGACTTTTAAATATTTTCTTTCTCTTATCTGGTGACCTGCCTGCTATCTTGGCTGTATCTGAGTTCTCTCTTTTCTTGAAATTACTGTCTTTACAAGAATTGCTATGGCTTTGAATCAAGTTACCTAAAAATGAGGCTAACCCTTTCCACATCCTTAAATATGAGAACTAATAATGATGTGAAACAGTGACTTTTGCATTCTAAAAGTACTGCACAGCTGTTAAAGTAGTAAATGAATTATTGTAATGCAAATTTTATCTTTCCAGTACCTTTCTCTACATTTGCAGGAATTTAATTCTTAATTTTGTGAGCTTTTGGTCGAGTAAAGGTTGGCTTCCAAAAAGCCATCCTTAGAATAACTGGGAAATTCTTTTGTTGTCAGCATGAACTAATTAGTATCACATTGTTTGGCTTTTAGCGCTCGCTAAGTGAAATCAAATTAAATTGCACGTGTCTATTTGTTTCCAAAATAATAATTTTGGATGTTTGACAAATGGGCTTGCCTTTGTTATCACGCACTCATTCTGGGATAGTTTCTCCATTTAAAATGAAAATAAGGCTATCTATGAATCTAACCCGAAGATAAATGAGGTAGCTTTGTATTTAAGTGTTTGAAGGAGATGGGGCCTAATTATGTCCTTAGGTGCCTTAGACTCTAGTCATGCAAATTAAGAAAAATTGAATATTTCTTCTTTTACTGTGACATTTTTTCTTTGAAATAAGAACCCATGCTGTACAGTGTGAGATGGATGGCACAACTGGCTGTTAGTCTCTTCTGCTTTTTATGGCATTTAGATACTCACTTGTGTGCCAAAAAGTGAGGAATTCTACAGGCCATGCAGTGTAGGCCATCACCTGGGAAGTGAAGGGTTACCTGGTTTTCAGGCATGTTTATCGGTTGCATTTATTGCAGTTAGGAAGTGTATTTTATAACAAATCATCTATTGCTGATGTGGCTGGTGGGCTGATCAGAGATGAGGCTCCAGTTGTATTTGCCATGAATGGCCTCACAAGAAGGGAACTGGATGCATAGCAAGCACAAGTGGGGCAAACACATCCAGGCACTTTGGTTTTTAACAGTTAAATGCCTCCAAAACTGCACATAATTGATTTGAGCCTGCTTAGTGTAGCAGTAAAGCAAAACGCGATGCTCTTCGTGACTGCAGTAAATTCATGGTAGAAAATATGTCTGGAGAAGAGAGATGTAGTCTAGTGCGCTTGCTGCTTTTAAAGTTATTTTTAAGGAATAATTGGTTATCAGTTGCTCTTTCCCCCAGTCTTTTCTGAATCCACCGAATAATGGCTTCTTGGCAGAGCGCACGGCTCAGCTGGCAGCTCTGAGCAGGCAAGTGGTGCCAACTTCTGTGTGGTGCAGGGGATGGCCCATGGCCAAGCAGGGAGCCATGAACTCTGGGTATGGTTCTTCTGCAGGTCATTGTGGAGGCGCTGAAGTGAATTCTGCCCAAAACACAGCCTTTTGAATTAAAAGGAAAACTTCCATTTACATTTGTGCTGGCAGATTGGCCTAACAATTTAATTTAGCTCTCTTTCTTCAGTTAATGCTTAAGAAAGATATGAATCATGTTGCAGCACATGGCTGTTGTGCTTTCATTCTGAAGGCTTAAAATTCTCTTCCAAACAAGTTATGTCAGGAATAGCTGTTCTCCATTTAAAAAAGAATCAGGGAAAACTCGGAATATAATACTAATATGTGTGTGTAGAGACTTCAATGTTGGAAACATTTCATAAAAAAAAGCTTAAATCCTTGATTTAAGCAGGGCTGAGAAAGTGAATGGGCTGGAATGTGTTAACTGCATGGAAAAGCTAGCTGTAGCTGCTGCTGAATATTTGACTGTTCTGTAATGTTCTATTAACTTTATCTTTTAGATAGTTGGAGTAATGTCTACAGTATGTGTTCCTCCAAGGGTTTAAAAACAGAAGTTGAAAATCCTTTTCAGTCACCTTCTCAAGATGGGAAAGGAATGTTACTAGATAACATTTTAATGTATTATAGAATTCTGACAGATTTGCCAGGTTGTTCTTCAATCATCTGAAAGCAGAGTTGTCTTAGCAAACAATACCTTAATTGGTAGACCAAGACGTGTACTCCTAATAAATCTTAATTATTATTCTTAATACTTAAGTGTTGCTCAGAACAGGACTGCTATCCACCCACAGATAAGCATTCACACAGAAACTAAAGAGTTAGCATGGTTTTTTTGCATTTTCCCTATCTGATTTTGATAAAACACTTCTTCTTGTTTGCTTCTGTATAAATCTTATCAGTAGTAATTTCATTAAAAACTATTTAAAAGATGAAAATTTGTTTGCTTGTATGTGAGTCATTGGAAGACTAATGCAAGAACTTGATAAGATCATGAGTAGGAGGAAGAGAAAACCAAGTGTGGCTTTCTTGCACTGCAATGAAATTTGGCAGCCTGAGCATTCAAGAATTTAATTTCTTTATTAATACATTTGTCAAGATGGATGACATGTGTTATGTTTTTCTAGGATAAGAGAAGTATTGACTGCCAGAACAGTGTTTTCATTTTCTATTCTCTCCCTTGTAGCTCTCCTCCCTATGAAAGGAATATGTTTCTGTGCAGTTTGCTGGTTGTGCAACAAAAATCTGTTAATCCAATAATTTTTTGTTGGCTGGGGACCTTTTTATGTTTCTGCTATGGTATTTGGCTGTACCCAAGTACCATGAGAGACCAGTGGAAAGGGAGAAATACCTTTTTTGTCATATTGGTCCATGCTGCTGGTGTAAGGTGCTGTAAAACAATTAAGAATGGTTTCCCATAGACTGTATTACCTTCTGGAAAGGTAGGCTTCTGAAGTGAAATCTGTTTTTGCTTTTACACAGCGATCCTATGATGGAAATCTAGTTTGTTGATAACAGATTCTTGTTTTGTTACAAAAGTTACACCTTACTTCTCTTGCAAGGAAGAAAGACCTGTTCAAAGTTCACCTGTAAGAATCATAGTCATGGAATAGTTTGTGTTGGAAGGGTCCTTAAAAATCATCTAGTTCCAACTCCCCTGCCATGGACCGGGTCACCTCCTACTAGACCAGGTTGCTCAAAGCCCCATCCAATCTGGCCAGGAATAATTCCGGGGATAGGGCAACCACAGCTTTTCTGGGCAAGCTGAGCCAGTGCCTCATCTCCCTCACAGGAAAGAATTTCTTCTTAGTATTGCATCTGAACCTACCCTTTCCAGTTCAAAACCATTCCCCCTCCATATCACTACATGCCCTTAAGCATTAGGCACCTGGAAAGTGAATAGAACAAGTGGCATGTTTCAAAGTTTTGTACCTTTTGTAGGTGTTAAATACATACTGTGGTTTGGGTTTGCTCATCCTTTCAGTTTCTGTTTTTCTTGTGTGTGTGAAAGGTTTCAGGAAAGGTGTGGGGTTTTTTCTCTTTGTTTTGGTTGGTTTTTTGTTTTGTTAAATTATATAAATTATATTCAGGGCAATTTTGGTGTAGAAGTTAACATTGTTGAGAAAATACATCCTTTCTTTGGTGTTAGCAGGGATCACAAAAAGCAAGTGAATTTACTACCAAAAAATTGAGTTTACTTAAGTACTTTTTAAAATGTCTTGCACATAATTTTTCTGGTCAGCCTGGTAGATCAGATTTAGTAGATCTTCCAACAGCTGGAAAGAAAAAGTGCAAAACCTTGCAGGGCACAAAATCCTTCCGTTCTGAGGTCTCTGAGCAGGCAAGGTGGCTGTTCTCATGACCAGACAAATTCTGCTTTTGATGGCTCAACCCTGCTTGCTACCTTGGCCGGACCATGCCCTTCCAGTACATTATCCAGATATTTTTGCTGTGGTGTGCCCTCAGCTTTGCTAGCTCTGCCACATGAAGAGGATTAGTATAATTGGCCTAGCAGAACACCTTTTGTTGAACATCTGGATTCACATGTTAGTGCTTGCATGCTCTTGAGCTTCACAATTTTTGCCTGGGTCATAGCTAACATAGTTGCACGCCTTGGATTCCAAACTCTAATGTAATAGCTACTTGGAAATCCTTGAGCCTGTCTTCAGTGGAAAATGAAACCAAAAGCTGAAAAGTGGTGCTCTGTTGGCACTCAGTAAGAGATTAATAGATATCTTGATGGAAGGATGAGGAACTTATCTTCAAAGTATTCTCTGATAGTTTTGAGTCACTACTAGAAGAGCTGAGCTCTGTCGAAGCAGAGCTCTCCTTTGTTCTCCGTTCTGCAGATCCCTGATGAAGAGCACCTGGACAGACATGATCCATGTCCACCAGCTCTGCTCCTTTGCCTTTATCTTGTGGGTCCTTAGTTTTTGCTGGCTGAGTTGATTGCTATTGGAAAAGGCTAATCTTTTGGTGGCATTGTGCATGTGACAAAACTGGATTTTTTTTCCTATATGTTCAGAATTAGATATACAAAACTCATTAGAAATAAACTTTAGGGTTTTTTGAGCAATTTTTCAGCTGTAACTAAACGTATTGTCAGTGTGCATGTGTGAGAATGTCCTTCTGTGTGCTGAACCAGTGTAAAAAGCGGATTAAGAATGCAGACTGCAAAAAGTCCGGTAGGAGAGCAGGGAAAACTAATTTTAATCTAGTCCTTTATTAAAAAGCAGACATGTCTAGTTTATCAATAGCATGGAGGAGCAAGATGGTATTTTTCTTCCAGTGTATCTCTCATTTGGGTTCCCTGAGCCGTGCTACATACACTGTATTTCATTTCCTGCTTCATACACTGTATTTTTTTACCCTAGCTACAGAAATTAATGCTAGTGTTTAACTGGCAATAAAGCCACCTTATCTTCAAAAGGGTACAAGATTTCAGTACAGTTTTTAAAAAGCTGGGAGCTCTTAAGGTCATACTGAACTTCACCAAGAAAATGCATTGTCATCAGGGATGCAGTTCCACTTTTAAGGGGTTGGAAATGTGAGAACTAAGCTAAGTAAAAATAGCCAATATTTTATTTCATCTCCAAAGGAATGATTTTGTTAAGAGAACTAATATTTACTTTCTCTCATCTGGACTATGTATTATTCATACTGTTATATAGCTTGTAGATATTCGTGATTCAGATTCATTTTGAACTTCAGAGAAGATTTGTTTTTTCTTGATCCTGCTGGTGCAAAGCTCTAGGTTTCTTTTCATTTTGGACAACCATGCCATATGATCTCTGCTGCCTTCCAAGAGGTTATGGTAGAAGTAATCCCAAGATGCTTTTCTTTTCCATTATTAAACCTGAGTACACAGCTTTTTTTTTTTTGCCCTTAGATGCGTATGTTTGGATTTTGTGAGTGAAAAGTATATTATATTCTCTTTTCCCCATCTCTTGGGAGTTCCAGATAAGCCCCTTTCTTCTGAAAAATCTCTTGACTCTGCTTCTGGTGTTTGCATTATTCTGCATTTTTTTCTGTCAAATTCCTTTATCTTTGCCCTCACTACAAAGTTTCCTGTAATTTAACCTGGATGGATCTAAGTAGATACAAAGGACTAATTGCTTAAAAGGGGGAAGCATTATATTTTGTTCAGAAGAGAGTTCTTTTAATATGCCATCTGAGGACTGATAGGTTATGTTCTCCAGATCACCTTCTGTATTGATTCCCCTGCCCCATATATTCCCCCTTCTTGATATGGTTGAGATCCTATTGGTTGTGGAGGTCGGTGTTCCCCAAAATTATCCCCAAGAATTGCAATCAAATATGTAAACTGCTTGAGAAGTACTGTGTATTATTTGTTGGGAAGGTGGGCAAGGAAGAAGCAGCATATATAGTGAAATAAGAACTGCTGTGGGGACAGTCTTCCTCTTTTACTTTAAATCATTCTGTATAGAAAAGTGGATTAAAAAAAAATCAATAAACTTTTAATCCAGACACCCAGTGGAATGCAAGATGATAGAAAAAATCCATTAATGTATAGGAAAACTGGGCTAAGAAATATAAATTAAACAGGATAGGAAAAATGTACTACCTAAACATTTTCAAGTTGAAAATGAGAAGATGCAGGCATAGGTTCATCCCTTTGTAAAGGGACACTAAGAAATAAAAGATGCTGCTTGCAATCCACAAAGCTGAAAGTGTGGATACCAGTGAGCTATTTCCAAATACTATATTCAGTAGGTAAGTCTTGAATAATAGTTGATAAAACTTTGTATCCTTGGCTTAAAAAGTCTACTCTGCTTTTTACTTTCAGTGGTGTCAAGGGTATCTCATTATTCCATAAATCCAAATTTATTATTAGTTAAAAGACTTCTGAAAAACAATGTGAACGAATATGTGAAAATCTGAAACTTGAGTTGTGTTGTTTCTCTTCAGTGATGCTAGCAGCAGTGGTTTGTAGTCAGTAGAATGAACTGATGGTTAAGACAGAATCAATATCTTCCATTCAAGTGTAGCGTAAACTTCAGTGTATGAGTTTCTCTGTAAGTTTATCTTTGCCTGAAGCATGTTGATTTCATAAATGCAAGATCTTCCTGTGTCCCAATATAATCAGTAAACCTGTCTGTGTGCACTGCTTCAGGCTTACTTTAACCAGGGATTGAACCAAGATCATTCTCAAAGTTGTTGTTTGTAGCTGCGCATTTAATAAGATGTTTCCCATTACTGTATCTGAAGAGAATTTAAATTAATAGCCTGATTAAAAAGCAGTTTACTTATAATGCTTTTCCTTAAAAGAAAACCTATGGCTCTTATTGTAGGTTGTAGATTTTAACAAATATTCAATTTACTACTGTTTTTCACCTACTTAAATACGATTCTAAAATTACAAGTTCCTGCTTATGACTGACAATTCACCTCTTTCATCTTTAGCAATGGGCCAGTTGTCTTCACTAACTCAACCAGAAAAGAGAATTCCCTTGGTAGTAATAAAAGCAGCTGATACAAAAATAAACACAATAATTTTGTGCGACAAGTGTTCCAAACCAATTTATTGTATTTGTTTGCCTATGAAGGGAAACTCTTGGCCATTTGCTTTAATCAGGGGCATTTTTCAATGTGTAAGAAAGCTTAGACACTGCTTCTATATAATCTCAGCATTATTTATAAATATGTCCTATTGCAACAAATGGTTATCACTGGATATGTAGCTGATAATGGGTTTTTGAGTGTTTTGCCCTAAATGCTGATGTTAAAAGGTTCCCAAGTACAAGGGATTGTAAAATCAGTAGTTTCTCTGTGTGTGGCTTCGAAGCAGTAGCGGAAAATAGGCAAACAGTGTTTAACAGTGTTTTAGAACCAAATACGACCACCCAGAATTAATAATGTATAGGTTTTTCAGCTAATGCTCATGGTAAGCAACTCCTTTTTATAACGCCAGCAGTTAAAAATGTTTGGTGAAAGGTAAAGGGACAGCCTAGTGAAATATAGGATTGGAACAGGTTTTAATGTTAGGTTGAGGAAATAGAGCCAGTGACTTTCAAAAGCAGTATCAGAACAATTGCTGTAACCTACTGCTGTTTGTGTTACAGCTCGATTCAGTGGCACCTGATCAGTTTGAGCATCAAGGAATTCTACTCTGGTTTTGAGGACTGATTAATCCTGTTAGAGGAAAGGAGTGTGAGTACATGAGTGGAAAGGAAAAAGTGGAAGAAGGTTGGAGACATCAGGCAATATTGCTTGGGGCTGGCAGAAAGGTACCAGACACTTGGCTGTTGGAAAGTAGCATTCAGTGACTGGAGAAGTTAACATATATCTCCCTCTTCTTAAATTGTTTGTAAATGTTCCTTTATGTGCTTGTGTAAATTTGGGAGATTTTATCTTTCAGGATTTTCCTTACTTCTTTTTTTCAACTTTAATCTCAACATGTGGATAATATCTATCAACAGAACAACACACCCTACGAGAGCAGGTGACCTAATCTATGTCTCTGTCTTTATCTGTGCTTTCCTTCAAGTGAAAAATAAATGCGTTTTCAGGGTATCTATATGTTTAATAATAAACCTTTTAAGGCTTCTGTTATCTGAAACATATGTATCCAGTGGTGAGAATTAAATGTCAAAGAAACACTTACTTTGAATTGTTACTTGGTGGTTCTGAAGTTTTTCTTCATTTTTCTCTAGGAAGTTTGGGTTTTTTCTGGTTTTGCGTGTGTGTGTCAGGCCTTTTTTTAGGCCTTCTCCCTGACCCAGAAAACTCTTTTGATGGACTGTCCTGTTCTTTCCTTTCTTATTAGTCTTCCACGTTCTGCTTTTGAATCTGTTGCTCAATTCGAAATAGACTTCAATGTGTCATCTTTGACAAGCTGTTTGAAAGAAACTAGACAATGTAGCAGATAAGGGCAGATCAGATTTTGACTTCCCTGAAGGAAAGCCTGCATCATGAATTTAAATATTTGTGGCTCCTTGTGGGTTAAGATTAGGAAGCCTAATTTCTCATGGCCTTAGTTTATAAATGCTTTTGCTTGTGTAGTTCTGTTACCCATTGTAGTCTTAACTGAAATCTTAAATTATGGTAAAGGTGCATTTAGGCTGCAATTCAACTATTAATCTGGGTATGTGAGACAAAATATAAGGAGTTTTGACAGATCATATTTACTCATTAGTCTAGAAATGGCTTTTGAGTTAGTCTGTGTGAGAAATGTGCTGCACACTACTTCTCTGAAGGTGAATTTGTGATGCTCAACTTATGTTCTATGGCTCAGTGTTTTGGTGCTTTTTTCCCAAAATACAAGCAAAATGGGGTAAGGCATTAGAGCAATGTGTGGGGGTTTTAAAAGCTGGTGGCTCTAATTTTTTGACAGCGTGACTGGTCTAAAAAGTCAAGCCAGTTGACTGTACCCACTTTATTTATCCACCCTATTCAAAGCAAGTCATTGAAAAGATAGGACATTCTGAACTCATATAGTTTGAATTCCTCCAAGTTTGATGAACAACTTGTTTATTATTCTCTAAATATTTTAGGATCTCTCTTATCTTTAAGGACTTTTCTAATCCATGTGACTATTTATTCTACCAGCTAAATTTGAGAATGCTGCTGTGGCTTGGGCTCAAGATGTTTATTACCATTGTTTTTCTTAGGTTTTGTGAATTCTTGTTGCTCCTTAGGTTTTGTTTCCATTGTTTGTCTTTTCTTCTTTGTGGTAATGTATCTTTTCATTTTGTTATTTGCTCTTGTGCTGTGATAGTGATTTCAACTCTTCTCTCTCTTGCCAGAAACCAATTAATTCTATTTTTTTATCATCTAGTGGAAGTTTAAATTACTTGTTAGGATTTTGTTGTACTTTTGAAAGCGTACTTGGTCTCCTACCCTGTGCATCCCCTCTATTTTCTAGTACAAAGTAAGTCTGTGGTTAGCTCTGTATTTATGCATCTGTGTATATGTTTTTGTGTGTGCATATATATGCATATATGCATGCATGCACATCATGCACATGAATACAAGGAGTCTTTTTCCTCAAATCCTTTTTTTTTTCTCGCCTACTTCGGGATGACTTATGTCTTAAATGTCAGTATATGGTCATATATAGTGAGAAGAGGCGGAGAGCTCCGTGTTAAAAATGGTGGGGTAATATGTGTTGTGAAAACACTAGATGATACAAATGACATTTTGCTCTTGTCTGTTATATACCATTCATGACTTCCAAACTGCATGATGGCGTTGACCTCATCTTTTGACATTTTTTGACCTTAAGGTTGATGTTCCATGTATTTAGATGTATTCTAGAGAATGGTAGCTCCTAAAATTCTGCAGAAGAGTTTAAATTTTGACTGAGAAGTTTCTAATAGTTTGAGTTAAGCAGCCTTAAACTGGAGTCTGGGTTGGAGTAATTTTTCCTGTTGGAGTCTTTTGAGTTGTTTAAATTTAAAGACTTTTCCTTATTTTGGTAGGTTTGAGAGCAGCACAAAAGCTTTCTGCACTGCACTTGGCTTAGCCGTCATGCTTGGATCAGGCTTTAATTCTGGCTCTCCCCCTCTTACGTCAGTTTCTATAAGGGCTCTTTGTGGAGGTTGTGTGAGATCTCCACTGAGGGTGCACAGTTGGTGACCTCTCCTCTGAGAGACTGCAGATGAATAGGCCATAACTTCAGCAGGCTTGAGCCCCCAACCTTTTCTTATTAGGCCTTAGCATCCAGGAGGAGGTTTTCCATCTCTCTTTAGAACGAGATTAACTCCAGTGTGCCTGGGTAGTGTGAAATCGCCTTGCTGCTTGCAAGTGTGCAGAATTCCTGGGGTGCCTCAGTAAATTGCCCAGTCTTTTCTAAACTTTTTTCCCCTCTGTCTTTCCCATGAATATGTTTATGTATTGTTAAGTTTGTGCTCCCAGGTCTGATAGATATATCTGATACACAGTGGGAATATTGAATGTTTTGCACACAGGACCTAAATTGTATCTAAAGGGCTCAATTTATACACTTGGTATAAAATTTGCCTAAAATTACTGCTCCTCTCTGTGCTTTACAATCTGCCCTTGCTCAGGGCTGAACTTAACAGGATCCCAGCTTGAAGGGCTACTCTTTCAGGGAGTACAGACAAACTAATGCAGCCCAGACTGGGGGAAAGGCAGTGCTGTGTGTGAGGAGCAGCAAGGCAAAATGCCTGATTTCCTGCCTTGAAGCTCTCTGTCTGTGTGTGGTCAAAATTTTACTAATAGAGTGCTCTGACACTGGCTTCCTGTAACAGCATCAGTTTGAGCATTAACCTTAGTAGACAAAAAACCTCCAATCTTTTTCTTTTCCAGTTGGTGCCTTATTGCAGAATGGTGTCTTTCAAAGGAATAGTGTTATACAGTTTTATTCTGTGTTGAGCAAAGATGCAAAGATCTGCATTGCCTACTTCAGGTAGAAATCTTAGTACTAAGTTTGGCAGAAAAAAAATGAAGTATAGATGTCCATTATCTCAGTAGTGATTAGTATTTCTTCGTTCTGATGCAGGGGTCTGACTAATGACTAATGAGTGTGTCTTCCACACTTCTTGTCTTGTTTGTCTTAGGCATTTGTTTCATTATGGGATAGAGTTTTGATTTAGTAGTCCAGAGTATTGCAGATGAATGATACTGTCTGGGTCTGGCAAAAATCAAAGATGTTATTGGCAAACATCTGTGTGAATTTTGTAGTATGGAGCCTTTAATGTTTAATGCATAAATAGATATCATTTACTGTTAGAATTTTTGAACTGGACAAAAATTTTACACTAGCTGTGGACAATTTTTTTTTTTTTAGTAAAAGTCTGCAGTTCAGCACAGACACTGAAAAGTAATACTATATGTATTGTGCCATGTGCCCAGAGCTGCAGAGACCTGATCATAAATCCTAGTGTTGAGATAGAGGGAAAATATGCAGACAGTTATTGAAGGCAGAAGTCATCTGTCAAGCACAAGCTTTCTCTGAAGGTTATTTAATTAGAGGAGTTACTAAGTAATTTTTCAGACTCCTGGGACTTATTCCATCTCTTTGTGTTCAAAGATGACCTCCTTGAAAGAGGTATAAGGAAATGGTTTCCTTGTTTTTCAGTGCCTTGATTTCTGAATCTGAAGATTAACCTTTTTCCCTTTAAAAAAAAAGTCAAGATTTTAAAATCAATCCTGCTTTTTCTTTTCCTATTGTTTTCTTAGAGTCCAAAGCAATGCTCTTGCATTCTACAGAAAAGTTCCAAGACACAACAACTTTAATTCCTTTGTCTCAGTCTATCTTTACTTTCCTTATATGTCTGTGGTAACCTTCCATTATGGCTGAGAAAATGTGGTGTGATGTTGTGTTGCTTTATTGCATTGTAGCCCTACAGATCTCATCCAGCAAAACATTCAACTTGTTAACTGCATCTTGTTTTTTTTTCTTTTTTTCTTTCTTTTTCCTTAATGCAAGAGAGTTTTCTTGGTTTAACAATTTCTATGTTGTTGTGGTGAAATAGTCACCTTTCCCCTTTGCTAGCAAACTGTGGACGTGACTGCTACAGCGGTTTGGTTTTAGATATAATTGCATTTCTGATATCCTTTTGATCTCAGTTACGTTTGCAAGTTTAAATATTTGTAAAACAAAATTAGCGAAAACGGTTTAGTTCCAATTGCTTTCTGTTTCTGCTCTCTGTGCTTCAAGATGAGTGTACAAGTTATGGGGATTTTTTTCTTCCATTCTTCCTTTCTGCTGCATCTGGTTCTTGTATTGCTGGTGAGCGATTTTCTTACTGTTTCATTCAGATGTATATAGGTGGAGACTTGGGTTGTTGGAATACTTCAATATACTTAAGGTTTTGGATGCATTCATATTGAGTTCTGCTTATTTATTCAATACTTCACTTTTCTTTCAATTATTTAACTTCAGTTTCCTGGACTTCCAGAAAATGAGACTTTCTCATATTACTAAATATTAAAACAAAATTTTGCTTTCTGTGCTTTCCCCTTTCTTCCTGTGAAAAAGCTTTTTTTCTTTCTTTTCTTTTTTACTTTAGAGAGTCATTCTTTAGAGAGCTAAGAGCAAGCAGCAATGAGTTTGAATTCAAAGAGGATTAGGGGTAGGACTTTGAAATACAGGCTAATTCATCAGACACTTCTAATATTGTAGAATTAACGAGAGGTGGCATTAAATCATGCCTGAGCATTTTTTGAGTAATTGCCTCCTTTCAAGAAGAAAAATTTGTAGTGGTTTTGAGTGATGGGTGGTTTAATGTTGTAACTAAACTTGTAATCCTTTACTCGTAATGGCAACACCCCTTTCAGCACTTTTTTCCCTGCTACGCTAGCTGGGAATGCTTCCCTTGCATCCAGTACCTCAGATAATTTAGTGGTTGGTCTTGTGGTTTAAAAAGATCCCACCCAGTGAAATGATACATCCATACCCCTCCCCAGCTCACTGTCAAGTCAGCCAAATGAGTTGGATCACCTCATCTGCCACACCAGTGTCTATAAGGGGAGAAGTGGGGACAGTCCAGCAGTTCAGGATGGAGACACGGTGAGGTGTGAACAGCCCCTGTCACCAGCAGCTGGCCTGTACAGCAGCTGCCTTTTCAGAGTAAGCAGCACCAGCTCCATGCTTGCTTTACAAAGCATTGCACCAGTTTAAGATGATGATGTCCTCCTGGTTTCTTCCCATTGTTGGACTAGTTGTTCCAGGGGATCTTTCATCTGGTTTAAGTAGAATCAACTGGGATTGTTAAACAGGAATTTAGTCTAATCTCA
Source organism: Edolisoma coerulescens (assembly GCA_013397115.1). Taxonomy (NCBI): domain Eukaryota; kingdom Metazoa; phylum Chordata; class Aves; order Passeriformes; family Campephagidae; genus Edolisoma; species Edolisoma coerulescens. The sequence goes on along the minus strand of VWZW01002930.1, from coordinate 926,420 downwards.
TTAATTTTTTGAATGACTAATAAGGCCTCTGCATCCCTTGGATCTGAACTGGGGCCTGTGTACTTGTATTAAGCTGCTTGAATGTTCAGGTTTCACATCTTGGAAAGCGCTCAAGTGAGAAAATGAATAAGCACAGTAATTCTCAAACAAGAGCCATGGAGTTTGCAAGAAGCACAGTGGACAGATACTGTTTGTGTATCAAGCCATGCCCTGTTTGGAAGCTGTTGCCGCTTCTACCTTTTCCCATTGCAGAAACAGATCAATTAAAACAAAAAAAACCCCAAACAAACAAAAAAGAAATATTACTTTCAAATATTAGAAGGTATGGGGATAGGCATGCTAAAATTATTGCTGCTGCCTGGGTATGTACCTCAAAACACTTTTTAACTCACGTCAGACATGATGACAAAATGTTCCTTGGAGGTGAATATACCTGTAAGATGCTTTTAACAAGTTGCAAATGGTAAAGTTTTGTTTCCAAACTCTTCTTTTTTTGCTGTTGAAGTTTTGGGGGTTTTTTTGCTGGCATAACTATAACAGATCAGATCAATCAGCTCCTTTTGATTGACAATGATTTATGATTAATATATTCTTGGATTTTTTTTTTTCCCAATCTGGCACAGCTAAAAGAGCAACTTAAAAGCTATTGGTGCTGAGTGTGCACTTACTGTATAAATCTGCACTGACAAATACTTTTGGAATAGAAGGCTGTTTTCAACATTATTTAAAAAAACCACATGAATTAACTTTTGAAAGAAATGTCTTTTGTCACCATCAATCTTGCCTTTTGGAAACTAAAATTGAGTGATAATAGCCTTAGATGTTACCCTGAATTTAAATAATCACTGCCAATGTTTTGTGATGTTTTATTTTCTTAGTTTGTGGCAGGTAGGGCAGACAAGTGAGATTTTTTTTGAGACATGATGAATTTAACAGGAAATACTAGATACTGTTTGTGACCTGCTGCCATCCTTAGAGATGCTTATTCCTTGCTTTCAAAGCTACTGGTGCACTTGAGGTTATACCCTTCTATCAGTCCCAGTACCCTTATATGCTTCTCCTACACTTCTTCCCCCCTGCTCCGCACCCCCCCGCCCCCTTGCCGTCTATCCTTGTACATTTATGCAGCATCATGAATAATGAGGATTGAGTGATCTTAGAAAAAACAGTGAAGCCTTTTCATGGATCTTCTGCAGTGTTTTTGTCCATTCATGTTCTGTCTGGTGTGTGAGACCTTCCCCTTGCTTCTGCTGTTTCTGTGGAGAGGTGACAATCAAGCCAGAGAGAGATCCATTTTGCTTTCTGGTGCTTGGGCACTTCACAGCAGGTGCCGATTCTGCTTCTGTCTGTGGTGGCCTCTGGAGATCTTTGGTTGGCAGGGCTTCTTTTGGCATGGAAGACTTAGATAGAAGTAGCCCCTAGCAAGAAGATGTGTTCTTACCCACACTCTATGTGGGGGCGTATGTCATTCCATCATCTTGGCTGTCAGTCTGACAGTCACTTTAGATCTAACAGTGTTTTTTCACCATAGAGCTGAAGGAGTTGAAAGGGTTGTTGTAGTTTCTGGGGTTTGTGGGTTTTTTGTTTCCTCTTTCTGGTGGTGTACTAGATTACTTGCCTCACAAAATTGGCAATGTTTATTTCTCTGCTTTTCTGGTAGGCGATAAGGTTGTCCACTTCAGTTTTGACATTTGTCAATAGAGTGGATGAAGTCTCTAGGCAAAAGGGAATGTGGTTTATTAGAGGTCACCTGGAGCTGGGTACCTGAATTCTCACCAAGCTGTAAAAGTGTTGCGGGTTTGGGTTTTTTTAAAATGCCTTTCGGATCACATTATGATGACAGATACTTACAGAATTATTTTTTTTTTTTGTAAAATACTGAAATACAGTCTAAAACTGTGTAGCATTTGTGGGCTAATCAATCAATCCCGTGTATATTAAACCAGTGTGGGTATTTGGGGGATAAGTCATGCTGTTACTTTCAGGGAACTAATGAAAATTTAAAGATAATCCTAAATATACTTGCATGCAAATCTTCATATTTAATAGCTGATCTATACTTAAAGGCTTACTTCTTGAGTAGCCTGACCTGGCCTACCTGGGGTTTTCTGTTGGTGCTTGGCTTTTGTCAGTTGAGTAGGTCTATTTTGCCCAGAAATTAAGTTGAACCAGAACTTCCAGTTGATCCCAATTGCTGTACAAATAAGTCTTCAACTGCAAAGTTGGGTCAGACCTTCCTCAGAGAATATGTATACTTGTTTTCCAGAAACTTCAGATAAGGCATTATTTTTGTTCAATCCATTCTAGGTTTAGAAAATGTCACATTTATTAGTTGTTTTAGTACTTCAGGTAGTGCCTGTAGGCTCCAAAATACATGCTTTGCTCTAAGTAAAGGTAACATTTACAGAGGTGGTAGGACACTACGACATTTAGTTTTGTCTAGAGAGTATGGCTTATAGTAATTGCCATTTTTAAAATGTTTAGAATGTATTCACTGAGAGTATATCTAAACATATTTCCTATATATGGAGCCATCAAGGTATAATCTTGACGCTTCTCCCTGCTTTTTTTGAGAATTTAAAATTGTCTTCTTATGAGGGCTGTGTGTGTTCCCCCTGCTGGAAGCTTCTATTTTTGTTCTGAGTACTCAAACATACAGAAGGAATGTAACTTTGACAGCAATTTACTTACACTGAGTAAAGGAGTAAGAATGAAAATTAAATCATGTTTGCTGTAATAATTTTAAGCACCAACAGTGATAATCAAATATTGCAAAGTATATAGTTTTTCAGTATTTTTTCTATTTATTTATGCTTCACTTCTTGGTGTGCTTGGAAATGTCTGCTTTAGTATGCTAAGCAGGTTGACAGTCAAAGAAGTTAGCATCTGTTTACGGGGTTGTCTTTTCTGTAAGAAGTGGCATTCCAGGCATTTTCAGAGGATACTTTATCTCTGTTTTGTACAAAACGTTTTTGCTGAGAAGGGAAGAAGTGGGTGCCCCATAATGTAATTACATTAAATTGCTAGAGTGCTTGCCTGGCACACAGGAAAGCTGGATTCATTTACTGCAGCAAGAGAGACTAGAGTCATGTTTCTGGAGATGCCTTGGGAGGGAGTGAGTGAGTGCTGGGTAAGAAAGCAAGCCGAGCTGGACATTGGGCTCTGCTGAGGGTCCTCCTGGATTGGAAGGAACTGGTGCTTCAGAGCTTACTTAGCTAATGTGGTAGCTAATTAAAAGATTGTAAACTGAATTGGGGTTGGGGGAAGGGGCACATATTAAGTACAGAAGGAGATACTAAGAAGTAGCAAAGAAGCTTGGGCTTTGGCTTTGTCAGTGTCTTAGTCAGCTGTCTGATTCTCCTTGGCTTTGAGTCCTTTTCTTAGGTAATTAAGCTTTGTGAGGAGCCCTTATGCTTGGTTTAGGGATGTAAACTTCAGGAGGCGTTAAACTGTTGTAATGCCAGTGCTGCTCCATACAACATGGAAGTGCTTCTGGGTATCTGGTCCCAAGTACATGATCAGAAGTGTATGAAGTCCTGAGAGGAGTTGTCTTGCAATAAGAGCACCCCTTCCAAAATCATTGATTGATTTGACTGATCCGTACTGCTGGATGCAGCACAGCCTTGTATTAGGCCAGCTGGATCAAGTGAGGCTCTTTGAAGATGCTGCCAGTATTTACTTTCCTCTTAAAAAATCACTAGTAGAAGAAAATCTGTCTGCAGTAGTCCTTGCTTAAAAACAAGTTCTGAAATGGATATTAAGCCTGAACTTGTTATTTTGTTCAACAAAGATACATTTCTCAATTGTTTTCTCTGAATGTCCACCTGTCCAGGTAGTATGTAACTCCCAGCCATCTTCTGTGCAGAAATGTTGCATGCTGTTCATCATCTACATTGCCTGTGAGAGGAATGGATGGTACTGGGGGCACAGTCAGCTCCCACTTGAGATATTTCCAACCTCAAGAGCTTTTCAGAGATGTGTGTTGACTTGCTACTTGTAAGGTCTGTGTGATATCTTAATGTATCTAAGGATGTTTCATGTTGTGAAGTTATTCTCTTGATAGGAAGCCACTGTGGGGTTGAAATCTCTGCTATAATGAGATCTAGTTCGTAGCAGTTAAATGTCAAATCCGTGATACTTGAAACTATAATTAAAAGGAAAAAAATGTATTGTGAGACAAAAATAGGAAAAACAGTAGTGGTTTTAAGTGCAGTTTTAACTTTTTTATATAGGAGCAATACCTAGGGACTTGGAACAGTTTAAAATTGGTTTTGGTGCCAAATGAAATAACTGACAAAAATTTGTTTTGCAATGCTTATAAGGAATATAATATTCAATGCATACAAATATACCAAAACTAGAAGGGTAAGTGGTCTGGAAGATTCAAGTAATGGTAATGAAATTATCCACTAATGTACATCTGTGTATAATTACTGCTTTCTTAACTCAAATTGAGTACTCTTAAATTTTTCATGGAATACAATCATGTCTTGTTGTATATGTGTAGAAATGCTATAAAAATGTTTGAATCCTGCTTTGAATTTGAACTGCCTCATCCTTTCCCTGCAGCAGAGCAGCTGCAAGTGTGTAACTAATCATTTCCTGAAACAATTTTTTTGAGCCTAGTTCTCAGAAGTGGAGTTTGATGTTGCATCTTCAGCATATCTCAAATTCAGTCTCCCAGGTAGTCTTAATGGAGTGAGTGGGTTGAGCAGGAGAAGAAAAGTGAGTGGTAATAGCAAGGTTTGTCAGTAGATGTGGGCTTTCTGAGGCATGGAGAGCTTGCAGTATCCTGAAAGAAAAAGTTGTTGTATTTAAGTGATTAATCAGCCTAAAAAAAATCCACCTCACCCTCAGTTTACTCAATTTACCATAACAAATTGAGCAAGGTCATTGCTGCAAGGAATGTTTTAACAAAATGTTAAGTAAATGTACATCCCTTAGTTTCAGAGCTTTGGGAATAGCAAAGTTATTTAGATAATTGAATTTAAAAATTACATTTAATGTACATTTATTTGTTATGTGTAAAATATTCCTGCAGTATTGTTGTAATATTTCCCACCAAATGGACTTGAAAGGTTGCAATTTTGTTTCTTTACATGTCTTCTAGTACTGAATCAGAAATTAGTGGGAAGCAGTGACATGATGTGTAAAATTAATATATGCCAAATGCCTGCAACACGTGCATTTTAGCTGGTGTGCACTTATTTTCTTGTTGATATGTGTCCTGGCCTAAGAAAATAACTGCATGAACAAAGACCACAAAGGTTTTATTCTAGTAGTGTTCTGTGTACATCTAATGTGTGGTTAATGTCTCTGCTGGTTGGCAGCTACCTTTTTATTTTTCAATAACCTCAAAATGGTTGTCCATGTGCATTTACATACTAAGTTGTAGCCTGATATTGCTAGCTCTTTTTAAGAATGTCAGGAAAATATTATTTTAAAGTGTTAATAGTATTTTGATATAGAAAAATACAGTAGCCTTTTCTTTTTAGTTTTTATTCATTGAATCTCCCTCTTGTGCTCTCGTGATTAAAGAGCTGTGCCTCCTCTTAAGCAGTTTAAGTTGCTTTCAATCTTCCCTTAAGCTTAGCTTTCTGTATGAATGAGTTTTGTCAGTGCCAGCATTGTTGTCTTCTACCGAGATTACTCCTCAAAAGCAAGCAGCTTTTTAAGATCACATTAGAAGTTGGGATTTTGTTTCACTCTAAGCAAGCTGAAAAGGCAACTCTGTCTGTGGTGGTGGCAACATCATAATGCCATTTGACCATATGATCAATTCCTATATAGCACCAAATTAATGTGCTGAAGCAATTTGCAATCAGAGATGTAAAGAAACTGGTTGTATTTATGCCTATGGTTTTAGTAACTGCTTTTATCTCTTTTTGTGCTCTCAAGTTCTCACTGAAGGGTATAACATTGTTTGCACCTAAAAGGTAGGGGTTTCCCACGTGTACTTTCCAAATTCTTAATTGGAGGAAAGTTAGTGCTTACAACAGAACATCAGTTTTAGCTGAGTCGCTGATTTTAGAGAAGAAAAATGCCACAAAGTCCTAATCCAGGGCGCAAAGCTCAAGGTTAATATCCCTTAATGCCCCATACTGTCCCATCACAATACTGTTTTATAAGGAGTCCTAGGAGGCAAGTTGCACATCCAGCAATATGCAGTGGCAACTTCCATCCTGGCAGCTTGGCTCACCTCCGAATGTCTGAAGGCTGTACCAAGTAGTTTTCTGAAAGTGTCAAATTTGTAAGAATTCAAAATGGCATTTAACCATAAGATTTCTGAATCTAACTTTGCTTTTGGTAGTTTATGTTTATTTTATAAAAAACGAGATACAACAGCAACAAAATCCAAAGTGGAACAACTTGATAAATAATTATGCTCAATGGCACATGCACCTCAGCTAGAAGGATTAATGGGAAGGCAGAGTTTTACCCCAAAGACTTAAAGGGAGAGGGACAATGAGGAAGCACTCGATAGTTTTTGTTTTGTTTAATTACAGGAGAAACCCTTGCATTATTATTTTGATTGTTTAGCGATGTTTTGCATTTATTCTTCAACTTACATATTTTTTAGACTCATTACAGTCATCTGGAATAGTGAAGAGCTTCATTGAATTTTGCAGATACAGTTGATACTTGGACTTAAGTGTTTCTGTAGTGTCTTTAAAATGGTGCACAAAGCCAAATAACTAGTGAAATACAACTTTCTCAAAACACAGGAAGCATCTGTTTCACTGTGCTGGTGGGACTCAGTGCACAGTGACATATAATTTCCCTCCTCAGTGTGAGTCATAAACATTTTCTTGAAATGTGTTGTGTGGTTTTGGGAGTGTGTTTTTGTGTTGCTGTGGGTTTTTTTGGTTTTTGTTGTTGTTGTCCTAAATCTTTCTTTAACCAGAGGTATCAATTAACCTCCACAAGACCCAGTAGCCTGAAGTATGTACCAATATGGTGACATGTAGTATAAGACCCTGGTAAAATTCCTTCTCTCTAGGATCCTTGATGCATGGTGCTATGAAAAGCATGCATTGGTAGCACTCATTTTTTAACTGATTTAGTGTTTAGATGACTCTTTTTCTCAGGGGAAAAAAAAGCCTCTGTATTAGTTTTAAATTTCAGTATTTTAGAAATCTGTTGCCTTTTTTCAACATATTTCTAAATATTAGTGCCCACTTAGCACTTAGATGCTTAAGCTGAATTTACAGTGGAAAGTTCTGAGACACCTGAAGACAAGCTGAAATGGTATCATTTGTGGTCAAAATGTTCCCCAGCATAAGTTTGGCCTGTTCCAACTATTTACTATTCCATCAAAGAATTCCCAGATGTGGCTTAGGAGCTGGGACAGCAGAGACATTTTCCAGTATGCACTTCATAGACCATCACCCTGCTCTGGAGACTGGCAGATTCCTATAAGAGATAAGAACTGTTCCACACTGCTTGGCTTCAGGGCCTGGTAATGTTTTTAGGTGCACTTACGGATTAGTGTAGGCATAGTGTTGTATCTTCTTGCGTGTTGTAGTAAAGGTCTTGTCTTTAGCAGGATAGTGCCAATATAACTGGTTTTATAAATGGGACTCCTTTGGTGAAGATTTAGAAAAGGAAACAGAATTTCTTTTGGCAAGTGTGCAAGAACAACAGAAGCTGATGGCACTTAAATCAGTTGGCTAAGTGTAGTGTGCAAATTGGCATGCAGTCCATGCAGTTGCTAGTTCTTTTTTGTTTTAAAGTTAGCCTCTTCTCCACTTCTTCCAAATGCATATGGGGCAATTCCAACTTCATATTTTGGTTTTTTGTGGTAATAAGAATGCAAAAGTGTGGTGGTTGTGGTTTTTTTGCTTTCTTGGTTGAAATGAAAATGAGATTTACAGGTTCAGAATAAATGCTGGAAATTTGAGGAGGGCATCGATGAAGCTATTTGCCCCCCACACATCTAAATGGTTATATCACCAACATCTCTGGAATCACAAATCCAGCAGAGTTGCCTGTGAAGCCCAGAATAAACTCCGATGAAATTAACACATGAAAATATTTTTGAAGTATTTTTACAATAGTAAGGCTGCCATTCTGGATATAACTGATAGATAACCTCATTTCTCTTTTCAAATAACTTTCTATTTAGCCTGTTCATGTTAGAGCAAGGCTTTCTTCAGGTCTTGCTTAACCTTTTTGCCTGTGTAGCTCCTTGGAATATTACTGATTACAAAAAAGAATTCCATCTTTCCTAATAAATTTCCTTTTTTTTTTTCCCAAAGAAGAATTATGCATAAATTAATTGCAGAAGTCTGTCTCAATTTTTGTTCTGTTTTTCAAGTGATGGAGAAAATATTCATTGTTTCTCTTAAAGTCCTTGTTTTCTTGGACCAATCTAAGTTTAAGATCTGGAAAACTTAGTTATTACTGTTTGCTTTGAAGGCACAAAACTAAATTAAGATTATTTTAAAGGTTATGTACTTTTTTCAGGAGGACCCAAATGATATCGACCCCAAAAGGAAAGAAGTGCGTGGCAGTGATGGGGACGAGAAGGCACAAAGTGTGGAGACGCTCCCTCCAGGTATTGCAGTAACATTTGTTATGAGAGATCCATAGCCATAAAACATTTATCATTGAAAGCCATAAAATACTGCAGTTGTTCTGATTCTAATAAGTCTTTGTAGTTTGAAAGTGCTAGGATTATTTCAGCAACGTGTACTTCTCTGTTCTTACAGCTTCAGCATCCTTAAATCTTACCTGCTTCACTGCTCCTTTGAGTTTAAAACAATAGGGAATGTGGTTCTTTGCTAGTGTGCTTGTATTGTCCTTCAATAGGTTTGAGATACTGTAAAAGCCTCTGCTACAAAAGTAGTCCATTTCTCTCGGTGGATGATGCTGGCAGGCAACAGACAAGTCACCTTGGGACTGTTATTTTGACTGAAGATTCAGCCAAGGTTCATACTTTATGGATTTTTTTTCTAGCTTTTGATTTCAGAGATTTTCATAACTGTGCTGCTGGTGTGCTTTATTTTTTCTCATACTTGCTCAGTATTTGTCACATGCTGGAAAATAACAGAGCAACGTGATTTTTATTTTGTTTGAGTGAAACCCTCATGCCTTGAGGATGAGCTAGGAAAATTAAGTGTTAAGGAATCTTCATTTCAGGTGAATGCTTCTGTAAACTTCTTTTGCTGCTTAACTGTTTCACATCAATGAGATTTCATATATAGCTACAATTGACACACTAAAGCCTAGAGAAAAATGAAAATTGAATTTGAGTATTTTACACAATTGAAAAAGTTTAATGTGTGAGAAGGACAACTACTGATCAGATAGCATCACAAGTTTTGCTTCTCTTCTATTAATCCTCATGTTTTGCTTACGAATATGTCTTGGCCAAACATTTGAAATACTATGAGTTCTTGCAGAAACAACTAACCAAGGCAAGCTTTCTTTTAAGCAGTTGGGAACTTCCATCCCCAGGAAGATGTGAGGTATGATTTTTCTTTTTCAGTCATAGGCTCTCCAGATACATATAAGCTCTTCGTTATTGATGGCTTTTTTCTGTATCCTTTGGCCTACCTTATCCTAGCTACTGTCTGGAGAAGGGAAATAAGGCTGGTTATGTATATATACCTTTCTGGCAAAGCCTTTACTTTGTGTATGTATTGAGAAATAAATCCCAAAAAGTTGAAGAGCCTGGCTTAGTTAACTTGGTTTCTGGCAGATCTTTTCAAGTATTTGTTCTGCTTGACAGACCTGTCTACAAATTTTGTTACTGGGGTTAGATCAGCCAATTTTGCAACTTCCAGCTGTTCTTATTTCCCGTTTTTTGAATGTTTATGTATTCTGGGCCAAACCTTATACTTTCCCTGTGGCCCTAAGTAGCTTGTTTGAGTATTAAAGGAAGTGGGAAGTGTCACAGGTTGAAAGGGAGAGCTATCAGAAGCTGGAAGGGTTGAAACTAGAAGTAAGATTAAGTGTAAAGTAGAGCAGGTCACGGCTTTTTTCATTTCATATGTTGATTAGTAGTCTCTTATGGCCTGATGTAACAGACAGGAGAATTGCTACTGCAAAGTAGTATCAGAGTCTGGAACTAAACATCAAAGGCTTCACAGACAGAACTAGACACTCTTAAATCACTTTTTTCTTTATTTTCAGTTAATGTAGGCAAACTTCTGAATCCTTTTGGCAGTGAAGCTTGATATTCGTATTTCTGCAGATTCTTTGCATTGTTCTAAAGTGAAGTGATCAAATTTTAGGAGGGCTTTAGTTGAAAACTTTCTCACTTTTCCACTGAGTTTAATAGACCTATAATTTAGGTTTCAGCATCATGCAGTAGCATCTTTCAGAACTTCTTGGAATTAAGGAATCGTTTATTATCTTTATCTTTAAAAAGTTTTTATATGAAGATTAAACTGTTCAGTCAGAGTGTATTCATCCTTTGTCTTTTGGTGACTTTTTGATATGCTGCAAAAGTCTATTTTTGTTTTGTGAAAATAGTGATATTAGCTCTTGTAGTTAGAAAGACCAACCCTGGATGGCCCACATGGATAACTAAAGCAAAACTAGATAACCAGTTGCCTGTACTGACAGTAGTTCCAGCAGTTACTCAAACACTTTTTTTGTTAGTTAATGAAGATCTGGAACCCCTTAAGGCATGTAAGTCATAATAATCGTATTTATTTTATATTTTTTTATTTTTATTTTTAATCATATTGCTTTTAAGCTGTATTGAGTCAGTAAGAGGGAATGCAAACTATTTAGAGGATTTTGTATCCATCTATTCTGAGTCTTTGTTGCCTGCTGCTTGATTGCATACAGATTTACCTGCTCTGCTTTTTTCTCATCTATCTTGCTTCAAGCTGCTCTTACTGTTATCTGACTTACCTCTAATAGATCTGATTCCTACTGCACACAGCTGGCAGGGCCTTTTGCTGGAGTCACACCCAGGCATTACCTCCTTCATGGTTCCTAAAGCCAAATTCTCTTCTTCTGTGGGCTGTCACTGCTTTTCACTAAACTTAGCCCTACAAAGTGGTCTCCTTTCTTCTTAAATTTGCTTTATTCTTTCTGGACTAATTTTACATTTACTGGTTTTAAAGTCCTGGAAAATGGGAAATAATACATTTTAAAGGATTTATATCAAGTACAACTTGGATGGAAACTGGGGCAAAAAGAAGCAACTTCACTGGATTTCATCTTTTCCTTGTTTCTGCTCAACTCCTTAGGCTTAGAGCAGTTTGTAAAATAAATACTTCTTTTAAAAACCAAATTTAGTACTGCAGCATAATCTGGTTCCAAGATCTTAGTTCAGTGATTGGGGTTTGGTTTTTTATTTCTATGCCTCAATTTTACTGCGGTAGCAAATTCTGCAGTTCACTTAGTGTTGTTTAAAAGACTAGTTTATTGTCATCTTAGGTTTCAGTATAGGTAAACACATGTTTTCTTGAATTTGAAGTTACCATTTTATCTAATTTAAGTTTGAAATAATGTGGCTGCATTTTCTGATATTCATTGCACCTGATGAAGTCATTGAAATGCAGGAAACTATAAAGCCATCTAACTCCCCAGGAGAAATTCAATCAACCATGCTCCTATTTGTGTACCCTAGGGAAGCATATAACAAAAATTGTGTCTGTTATTGGAAAAGGTTTGTTAAATGACTTTTTGCTTTAAAATTTAGTTGAAGATTCAGAAAGGCAAGCCTTTCATCAAAAATAAGGCTGGATGGTTTAGTTGGCTTTGGATCAGCCTTTCATTTTCCAGTATTTAACTTGAACCTTTATCATGTGTAAACATGTGGGCAGTCCATGCCACATATTGTATTTCCTAAAGAACACAACCGGTTTAAGAGCAATGCTGGTGACAGCATCACCCATATCACTGATGTGATGCCCTCCTGATCTCTTGTGTTTTAGTTGCTCTTTCTAGTGCAAGGAAGGCAACTGGAGGAGTGGTTATGGCTGGCAGTCCTGAAATGAGCATAGCTTTAAAATCCATTCAAAGTTGGAGTGTTTGAAAGTTTAAAATTGATATAAATGTGTTTTAGGTATACACTGTATTTTTTAAAATACACTAAAATGTTTATTTTTAGGCCAGAAAAACAGTGACATTATATGTCCAGCATCTCAGAAAATATTCGTCAAATGTTTCAGATTGAACTTGTATTATAAATATGAAGCAAGGGTGATAATATAGTTTAGTTACAAAGGAGGTTGCAGAAGCTTTGGGAAATGCTGAAGGAGAGAATTGTATGGGGGAGATGATCTTGTGATCTCTTGTTTCTTCCAGTTTCTTGAATCAAGCTGGTCTTGCATTTTGTATATTTTTGTCACAAATGAGATTTGGTGTAATTTTTCTAAATAACTGTGTATTGGGGTATTTGTAGCATGTTAGCTGGCTGAGGTGTAAAATTGTTTATGAAGTAAGTTCCTGGAAATATTTTGAAGAAAGAACCTGAAAGGCTAAGAAAAGCTTTTGTCAGTCTGTGGGCTACCAACAACAGCTAGAAAGTTTGCTTTTCAGAGTTCTATCAGTGATGCGAATTTTAAAATCTGTATTTCTCCCTCGAGTTATTTTCTTAAAGTTTCCCTTCTGGACTGCTTCAAGAAGTCCTGTTAAATGTTCTGCAGTCTGTTTTACTCTCTAGTTCTGGCTTCTGTGTGGGTGCATGTATGTGTTTTAACTTCTTTAGGATGATAATTCGGATGTAAAAAATAGTTGCTTAGGATTGACTAGCTAACTCCTAAACCAGTAATCCAAAAGCATGGGCCTGTCTTTCTTTATTCTCTTGGAAGTTTCTTAAAAACAAACAAAACAACCTCAAACTAGCTCCCTCTCAACTTTGCTATTTTTTTCCCTATGACTTCCACTACCATCTCTGATAACCAAATCACACCTTGGGTCCAAGTTGCTTTGGTAGATGAGCTCCGTGGATGACCCTGAGATTAGGGGGTGTTTGATCAAGTTGTTGGTATTTGTCTGCTTTAACAAAGGGCAGTTATTTTGTTTAATGATAGGAAGTGTTCTTTCATTATCAGAGTCTAGCAGGAGGTAATGTGCATAGCTTAAGGCTAAAAAGCTGTAAATGAATGAGGCCTGCCTTAGTTTCCATGTGGTGCTGGTTGAGAGACAGAGCAAAGGCAAAGCTTGGAAAATCTGTGCAACCTGTAACTCTTGTTAATTGCTGGTAGAGTAGTATTCCCTGTATGCGTATCAGCTTAATTTAGGATATGCCTGAGCTATAATATTCTTCCTGCACTTGAATGGAGTGACATCTCTGCAAGCTTCTGCTTACTGCACTTAACTGAAAGTACCTCAAAAACTTTGTGTGTTAATTATGAAAAAAAATGACTAATAAATCCTCTTGTCTGTAATAAACAGTGACACCGACAGACAACTTTTGCTTTGTATCTTTTTTAAATGCCAATGGCACACTGCTTCACCACAACTTGCTTGGAAGAAATTCTCTTATCACACCTGTGTTTAAGTGAAGACTGTGTTGCATTAGGCCTTGACCTGTGGTTTTAAGTTAAATGTGGTATAAAATAGATGGCATAGATTTGTCTGTCAACAGTAAAAAGAGTAAATGTTCAACTAGAGGTAAGAACTGGTACTTTTAAGATAGTTGGTAAATATCATACTGTTGTTTTACACCTGAAAATGGTGGTAGTTCTGAAATTTTGTTCCTAGGGGCTGGATGTTAATCTGCCTTTCTGTGTTAGTGCCACAACCAGTCACGTAGTAACACAGTCTGTGTTAAAGAGGGATTAATGTGAATCAGTTCTGATTGTCATGGTGGCTGAAGTTGGGTAATATTGGAGAGTGACCTAGTGCTCTGCCTACATGAATTTCCTGTTCTTTGAGAATAATGTTTTCTTGTATTTCTAAAAGGCCTGTTTCTCAAATGGTTTGATTGTAACTGGCTGTGTTTTTACTTACATAATGAGACAATAAATTAAATTATAATGTCTTTGAAGTCCAGACTGGATCTTTAGAAAACTTTATAGCCAGATCATCTGACATTTTACTGCCTGCTGACCTGTGGATGTTTGGTTTTTTTTAAAATGGAAATTATGATGGGTGGAGTTAAAAAACCCCAACACATAAAGTGGACAAGATGAAGCGTTGTCTGGTGATTACTTGGATAAACTGAGATCTGCAAAATTGTTCAATTTGATAATAATTTGCAGTATATTCTAGACAAATATAATATGCAAAAGTGAGTTTTGATGTTACGCTGTTAACAATACTGTGGAAGTTTAATTACTTAATTAAATATTTCATCAGTTGTGCTTGGATTACTGAATGCTGTTCCTTAAATCATGAATATTAAACTCGATGTTTTCCTGTTTTTCAACTGTAGGAAAAGTTCGGTGGCAAGACTTTGATCAAGACGCCTATGTTGGTGCTACCATGGTGCGATCCGGTCAGGATCCATATGCACGGAATAAGTTCAATCAGGTGGAAAGTGACAAACTGCGAATGGACCGAAGCATTCCTGACACTAGGCATGATCAGTAAGTGCCAAACTGAGCCATGTTGGCTTGGATTAGGCTTTCTGTATTTATTGCTTTTGAGCTGCTTTTTCTGAAGCAGGAGTTCTCCAGTGTCAGAAAGGACAGTAACAGTAAACTCCCTGATCCTTGAACAGTGGGTTGAAGAACAATAAATCTTATTCAAGTTTTTCTGTTTCCATGACTTCCATCAGTGTGTATTATGTATCCAAACTGGTTCTGCATTTCAGTCTCTTTTTGTTCCTGTTTATCTGATGGCATTTCTTGGTTTCTACATTTGTGAGTCTCTTTCACAGTGAGGATGATCAAACAGTGGAGCAGGTTGCCCAGAGAGGGTGTGAAGTCTCCTGGCTTAGGGATATTCAAAGCCCAATGCACAGCCCTCTGTAGCGGGCCCTGCTTTGAGGGAATTTGGGCTCAGAGATCTCCAGGGCCACTTTGGATCTCAGTCGCTCTGTGATTCTGTTTGTATGTGATGATTGTCAACTCTAAATCTAAAGGAATCAATTCATGCACACTCTGGTAAACATAGGATGGAATTATACTTCAGGCTGCCTGTGCAGTTTCAGGAAACAGTACGCTTCACAGTAAGAAACGATATTATTTACTACTGGTTAGAAAAGACCTTCATTTTAAAAAGGATTTAGTAACTTGCACGAGTCTTGCTTAAAAAAAGAGTTGCTCATTAGGACTTTGTAGCTTAAAAATACAAAATCAGGTTTGGTTTGGTTTTAAAAACTAGGGAAGCCAGTCTCGAAACATAAAATTAGCCAACCATATGTAGTTAATTTGTCTAACTAATTCTACAGTTAGGATGAATGTACGTTCACAGATTTGTAAGTAGAAGAAGCTGGGAAAGAAACCAGAAGAGGAGGGAGAAGAGGAAGGTTCCTGTTTTTCTCCCATAAAGCTCTTTAATCAGAAATGGCATAGTGAAGAAAATTTGTATAAAAACTCACTGTCATTTTTGAAATGCCTTGTATAATAGCATGGGTTTAGGTTTCTTTATGCAAAATATTTGTAGATGGAGTAAAGCAAGTAATTTGTTGTGAATTGAATGTCAAAGTAGGAAGAATCTGGTGTTTTGCTTGTTGCCAAGAAAGCAGTGAAAAGCATGATGCCTGTGGTGTTGTACTGAGGAGGTTAAAATACTTTTGAGTTTTCTTCATAGCATATACTTGTTTTCCCCACAAGAAACTTATTCTAACTTTTTAGATAATGTATTCTTTTCCATGAGATCAAACTCGAGTACCAACTTTTAGAAGTTTCTATGATTCAGATATGCTGAATTTGGAATTTTTTAAGTACCTAATAATCTGGGGGGGGGAGAGGGAGGGGGGAGCGTATCTAACAGACAAAGGCTGTTTTTTGAGAGTAACTTAAATAAGAGAGATGTCTGGAAATAAATAATATTACAATGGCCATGTTTCTTTTAACTATTAGCCTTGTGATTATATGCTGACTTGCTTAAGTGTTTTCACTAAATGGAGCTGGAAGAGAACCCATAGAGAGAGATGTTTCTGGGGAAAGGCTATATCTGAGCTGGGATTATTACTTAGACTTTGCCATGGAACAGATTTAAGTGCCCATCAGTCTGTGAATAGTCATGTTTTAAAGAAAAAAGCCAACCAAACAGAAAAACAAACTGAAGCAATCATTCTTACAGGCTGTCCTTAATGAGTTCCCTGCCATGTTGCATTTAATTTTCCTTCTACTTTGGGAAGACCTTTCACTGCAGAAGCTGAAAAAGCTGCATGAAATATTTGTTTGGGAGCTGTGCAATGGAAAGAAGAAAAGCGATAGCCATAGGAAGAAGAATATCTGAGCATGTGACACTTGGGAAGCATGTTAGTTGCTAATAAAATTGGAGGCAACTGGGTTGAGATTAAGATCTCTTGTGGAGCTGTTGCAATCTTCTTTAAGGAAAGAAACCTGGATGAGGAAATACTTTGTTTCTGCTTAAGTAACTTGTATTAATTGTATTGATATGTCTAAGAGGCTGTTTGTCTTTAAAAAAAATTACATAGCAATATTTTTTAATTGCTAAAATTGTCTAGACTGTTTAGAAGCAGTTTATCAGGATTCTGCATTAGATATGTAGATATGAGTGTAATTATGCATCTCTTAATACTCCATTGTTTAGTCTATTTTTACATCATGCAAACTTTTACTAGCATGAAGACCAAAGATTTCCACTTGCTTTTTGTGAAAGCCTGCCAGCAGTACCAGAAAACACTTTCAGTTCACCTGTTTTAGCTGCTTGCCTTTGTTTTAAGCAAAAGGAAGAAAGGAGAAACAGGCAGATACAACATAAGAAAGGAAGCAGAGAGAACTCTGAGCCGGAACATGGATTCTCACTCCAGCTGATGCTTACAACTACTGCTTTCAACAGCTCTGAGAAACCTCTGGGTTTCCTTTCATTTCATGGTAGATTTTGGAGATCCAGAAAGTGACAAGTGAGTGTCACAGTTGTAATAGGAAACTCGTAGACCTGTCCTCCTGTCAGTGTAAAATAGTTTCCCAAGTGGGATGAAGGATGAAATACTCCACGTTTTTGTGGACTGATGTTCCCCATATATGCTTTGGACTAGCGATTTATGATCACATCTCCTAATTAATGTGTTGAGAGGATTTTTAAGAATTACTATTAAGTACTATGGCTGCACTAAGCTGTGTTTTCTTTCTCATTTGGCACCTATTAGGAGTTTCTGACCTCACACTCAGGTTTTATTCTTAAGTAGAGAAAAAACAAACTTTTTTGTGTCTTTGGTACCAGTTGAAGTGAATGTTCTCCTTCCATTGGTTAAAATGGGAATTTCTGTCAAAAAGTGGTTTCAAACAAATCACAGAGGCTTTGGGAAAAATTGTTAATTAAATGAACTAGTCCAAATCTCTGGGGGAAAGAATGTACTTTTCATGTTTTAACTGATTTTAATGACCTATGCTAAACGTTGAAGGTCTCGATAGAAGTTTTCAGTCCAGATTCTATCTTAACTAAATGTGTCTTCTTATTCTGCATTTAAAATTGAAGTGCTGCAGCTTGAGGAGACAAAGGTTAATCTCATGCTAAAAATAATGGCATTGTTTCTTTGGTTTGAATTTTAACTGTTGACACAGCAGAATAGGACGAAGGGTGATACTGAGTCTAATCTCATGCTAAAAATAATGGCATTGTTTCTTTGGTTTGAATTTTAACTGTTGACACAGCAGAATAGGACGAAGGGTGATACTGAGTCAGTTAAAGCAGGGATTTATGAAGAGCTGAAAACAGTAATACTTGGTGAAACATTCCTCCAGTTTTATTTGGAAGTCTAAAAGTCTTATTTCTCCCTCAGAAATATGCAGTAATGCTCTCTTCTTGAGTTTTCTTAAAATTGAGAGGCTTCATTGCCTTGAGTAATTCCCCCTAATATGTACTCTGGCTCAAATGCTCTCTTCTGCAAAGAGATCAATGTAAGTTTAATGTGACTTTTAAATTATTCTAATGCAAGTGCTTCATGTAATAACTGCGTGCACAGTAGCCCTGTCCTCTGAGGGTAATTTGAAAGTTAGCAGAATAAAGAATATCTTCTTTGGCATTGCAGGCTTTGGAGTATAATAATTGCATGGCTTTTAGCTGTCTAGATGAATTGCCAGAAGCTCACACTAGAGAAGCTGCCCTTTATTTTTCAGGAATGCATAGGCATTTGAGATTTATCCATTCCATGCTGGGCATGAGTGACAAAGCCATCTTGTACGCCCACCGCAAAGCTAGAGATGGCCCTGCTAATCTGACACAGCAGTTGTAGGCTTGGCATAGACTGTGTTTTTGTTCAGAGCCTGGTGAGGTCACTGCAGCACAATAATGTTTTGTTTCATGCAGGCACTAATGTGTGTGACACTATGGGTGTGTTGTATCAAAAACACCGCAGGTTTGGGGGATTTTGTAGGGTGGGCAAGGGCAAGAAGCTCATTGCTGGTTGTTCTCTGAGTCCAAGAAGTTGAAGGTTTCATGGTTTATGGTGCATGTTGCAGATGTTTAATCAGGTGTATAGTGGGCTTTTATACGGGCAGAGGGCCTAGTTTTAGAAGTGCGGGTGGCAAACTTCTCTTAAAAACTAGTCTGATTAATACTGTACAGAGTACAGAAATTGAATTGCTGAAATAAGTACTGAAATCAATTGCTGAATTTGCTACAGGTGTGTGTTAGCTGGGTTTATTCCCTCTGAAGACAACTAGGCCTGTTAAAACTCTACCCTTAATTAAAGGATATGGAAGAAATACATCACTGGTGTGTGTCACCGCACAAATGGCAATCAGTATCTTGACTTGTCACATTGTAATGCTTTTGGCATGAACTCAATATACATTGTTTTCTAGTACTGTTAGTTTCTAATACAACGAGAGGAGTGTCTTTTTTAGGTTTATTTTATTGGATTAAATAGCTTGACTATATGTAGTCCTGAAGGAAGCATTTTGGGATTTGCTTCTTTTTGCCTATTATATTAATCTCAGATTTCTAGAAGTGATGAAAAATGAGTTGACATAGATGGAATATTTCACCATCTTTATGGTTTGGAAGGATATAGTTCCGTGTTTAGTTGGCTCAGCGTTGTCACAGCTAGGTCTGTTTTTCAAATTCTGAATGTTATGAGCCTAACAAGTTCTCATAAGAATAGGAAACTAGTTTTATCTATGAGCAAGGCCAGGATGTTACAGGAGCTTTAAAAGTAAACGGAGAAGTGGACACATGCTGTTCTAAAGAAGAAACATACAATAGCTTGTGAACCTGTGCATTTTCATTGAAAATATGCTCATTTCCTTAGATGTATTGAATGCTTTTAGTGTAAAAGAGGGGCTCTGGTTTCGTACTCAACTGCACAAAAGACATTTGACATAGTGCAATGGTGATGGTCTGGTGACTTTTCTGAACCTGCCTGTATCTGCCACTGTCTTTTTAGTCTTTTGTGTACTAAGACAGCTACCAAAAATGTCAAAAGACAGGTTGATTATGTTCTCATTTGAAAACAAGGTATTTTGTTCTTCCTAGGCAGTGTGTCTATGAGTTTAATAGATAAATACTTCGCAATGAAGGCGGTCTGCCAAGCCTGGGATGTAAAAGTTACGTTGAAATGACAAGGTATTATTTATTTCAGGTGTCAGCGGAAACAATGGCGGATAGATTTGCCAGCTACTAGTGTGGTCATCACCTTTCATAATGAGGCAAGATCTGCTTTGCTTCGAACTGTTGTCAGGTATGCATAAGAGAGCCTAATTCTTCTCTAAAGGCCATTCATTTCTGTCAGAGAACAGCTTATGATAAGAAAGGCAAGTAACAACCCATTATGTTCTTCTGAACTATTCGCAGAGGAAAAGGTGAGTCTTAATTTCATTGAGATCTTCAGTTCTTACATTCTGAAATAGTGATGTTAAAAAAAGTGGTCACCCTAACTAAAATGGATGGAAGTATGGGACCCAGTACCAGATGATGTTCGGAGGCTGGCTGTTTCAAGAAAAAGTCTGGGTAGATGGATTCCCAGGTGATATTTGACTCAAAGATATCTGCAAAAGTTCCATGTTAGACGTTGTCTAATGCACTGATTTCTGGAGAATGGAATAGTGGGGGAGGTAGGGAGGCAGGGAAGAAGGAGCACATAAAATTATACATGTGCCTCTTTTCATGCTTTCTGTAAGAACAGGCCAACAGCTGTTGTTGAAAGTAACATCCTGGGCTAGGTTCTACTGGAGCTTAACAGAGTAACTGCTTTTATGACATTATTATGGAAAATTAACACTCCTTGAATACTTTCTGTTTTGTTTTGGTCTGTTTCAGTGTCCTTAAAAAGAGTCCATCACATCTTATTAAGGAAATCATACTGGTGGATGACTACAGTAATGATCGTAAGTACTTTTACAGTCCTACTGTACTGTGCTTATTCTGGTACGATTTCCTGTAGATGCTGATAGGTGACTCGGTTGAGAATAGGACACATGAATAGGAGTTTGCAGAGACTCGGCCAAAACCAGGTCTTAACTCTTCCATCTCTGTCATTGTGGAAAAGTGAAGTTTCTATAAATATTTCAGGTATATCTTATTATTTCCTGTTAGCTGAAGGACAGGAACGTATCTTTTAAAAGAGCCTTTTCATAGTGTGTTATCTTAAATAAAAATAAAACCCATGGTGCTTGCAACAAATATTTTTGTAGTGCTGTTTTAACTGAATGCCTGTCTCCATCAGTCTCTTGAAAAAATTCTTACTGAATCCAAAATAAGTCAATGTCTTGTAGGTACTAGGGTATCATGATACAAGTTTCAACAATTGAAATGGACCTCGGAGTAATATTTCTTAGAAGACGCTAATGTTTATATTTGCGTTAATACTTCTTTAGTTAGCTTTGGACAGGTTTGTCTTAATGTTGATTAGAAAGTGAGCTTTCTTATAGGCAAAGAAAACAGTTTATTTAATCCTATGAACGTTTTTTTTCTCTATGCAATGTAGAAACTGTCTAAAGTAAGCAAAGAGAAGATACTTAAATAAAATTATTTCAAGACTGTAAAATTAAACTATTTTAATAACATAAATAGCATAATGAAGGTAGTAATTTTTTAGCCTGGTTAATTTTCTTTATTTCTTGTGAGATGAGTAACTAACAATGATCACAAACATTTTCACCTACAAAGCTTTTGCTTTTGTTTGAAAACATCCTCTCTTCTGGTACACAGTATTGGATGTCAAACTGGTTCTCATCACTTGATTTTTTTTATTATTATTTTTTTAAATTTTTAAATTTATTATTTTTTTATTTTTTAAAGCTGATGATGGCGCTCTCTTGGGAAAAATTGAAAAAGTACGGGTTCTTCGAAATGATCGACGAGAAGGTAGGCTTAATTTTAGGGAAGTAAGATGCAAATTCCACTGTACTGCCTTATCCGTTAGTTTTCATCAAGTCTTTAAAGGAACACTCTGCTTAACATTCCTTATTGGAAGAGAGATTTTCACTTTATAAACATACTAGTAGAACAAATAAAAAAAAGTATTTGTGCAGGTAAAAACAGTAATTGTGATTGTTTCCATATTGTTGTGTGCACAATTGCCCATTGTTGGCTTTTACAGTGAAATCTTCCTTCAGGAATTGCATTTAATCTTCAACTTTCCTTTCTCTTGCCACACTGAATCCTTAGTTAAGCTGCTTCCATTATACACAAGGTCCCACTGTAAAATGTATCTGTGTTTGAAATGATGCAACATAAAAATAGCCCTCTTTTTTTTTGCTGGTTCCCTTATTAGGTACCGTTTTAAGGATTTAGTTGATGGACAGCCTGACAAACAATTTGTTTTGACTTAAGAGGGTTTGAGCAGCCAGGAGGGCTGGGACCA
The DNA here is from genome assembly GCA_013397115.1 of Edolisoma coerulescens. Lineage (NCBI taxonomy): Eukaryota > Metazoa > Chordata > Aves > Passeriformes > Campephagidae > Edolisoma > Edolisoma coerulescens. The sequence goes on along the minus strand of VWZW01002930.1, from coordinate 904,567 downwards.
AGTATGCTGGTTTTGCTGAAGCCAGTGTGCCCTGTAACAAATTTGTCCTACATTTTTGTTTTCTTCTATGTTGCTTTGTAAATTATGGTCTCATATCACTGAGCCCTTCGGTCAGCAGTTTACTGACAGTGGAGTTTAAAGTATTAGATACAGGCAGCTGGTGTTCTACAGCTGTTTGAAATAATAAATGAGATTTGACAGTTGCAATAGCAGACTGAATTAGCAGATATGTGCTTGCTAATTTTTATAAACTCTGTATCTTCTAGACTGCCAGCCTAGCCTGGGGAGGAGCTGGAATCATTAGATTGTCAGGAACTGGAAATACCATGCACAAAACCTGTTTTGTCCCATAATTAAAGTTATTGCAATAACTGATGGGTTCTTAGTGTTTAAATATTCTGTTTGGAATATACTTGTGAACAAAGGCTTATGAGGAAAGCAGGTCTTTTATGACTTGCCATGGTTGCCAGGTTCTGAGTAAGTTAATGTCATTTTTCAGTGCATTACTTGAAGATGGAGATAGTAGTAAGGGAATAAACAGAATGAAGTAACACCTTTTTGATGTTTGTTTTTCTAGTAATTATAAATATTAATTTGTAATGCATATACAAATACTTAGGAATGTGCATCAGTGTGTCTGAAAATTAAATATAATTTGACAAGTCTACTATGTCAGAAAAAAGCAACTATTTGCAGATTGAAGACAGACTATTAGTTTACTTTGTATCTTTGTGAGATTAAGATTAAATATTACACAAACAAATTAAGATCTAAGAGAATCGGTGAGATTAACCAATGTGTAGGATGCTAAGAGTAAGTCAGTAATATGAACAACAGAGGGAAAGCAGTGTGTTTTAAAACAAAAGTTGAAGTAAAGGGGTGGTATCAGTGGAGGGGATGACATTAACTGCCTTTCTTTCAGAAATAAACATTAGTAGCTTTTAGTCTCATCTGTAGTCTCAGTTGTTATGGGAACAGGTGTGTTTGAGGGTGTGGTAGTCTACAGAATAAATGTTCAGTGGAACTTTTTCAGCTCTATTTGTAGTAAGCCTGAATATGATTGTGGAGGACTCAATGACCAGAGTGCTCACCTCCATTTTTTTGCTACTAAATCTGAAATTAGAAACACTATTGTGTGTTTTCTATAGAATTAGAGTAAGACAGTAGGTTCTAAAACAATGTTATTTAGAAATAATAAGCTCTGGGAGGAGGAATTGAAAAGTTAAAAGAAGTATAGCCGTAGTGCTTGAAGAATGGTTTGATGTGGAAAAACTGAATAGAACAGATTAAAAGACTGGAATTAGGGCAACAGCACAACGTCAGTGAGAGACAGTTAAATGTCAGTGTGCCACAGATAAAATGTAAAATGTTGGAGAGCCATAGCACAGTGTGTATCTGGAACTGTGAAGTGCTCACACTTGAAATAAGAGATAGGAAAAGGATCTTGATGGGGCTGTTGCTGAATGTTGTTCAGAGCAAACAAGCTTTTCCTCTTAAGCATCTTGTATTGTTGGCATACTCATATTTTGCATATTTATTTTGTAAAGGGAGTGTTAAGTAACAGGCTTGACTCTTTTACAGTGTTTTAGTTAGGGGAGGAAAAAAGCCAAAACAAACCACAACGGGTTTAGTGGGAAACAATGGAGAAAGAAAAAGAAGAAGGAAAAAAAAAGACTTGGTTTTATTCTCATGTGACAAGAAGAAATCAATGAATTTTTGAGTAGTAGTAGAAAAAAGTAGGGAGGAAATTTTCAAAGGAATGGGAAGAAGCTTGCTATGTGTGTATATATAGGAAGGGACTTTAAGGAATGGTGAGGTCATCCAATGAACAGATATTAAAAGGGAAGGAAGTAAAGGAGCAGGGTAAATCAGTGAGGGTATCTATGTAATCGAGACATAGAGAAGAACCTTTTGGTTTTACCAGAAGTTTCTTCCTGGAGATATCTATTCAAAACAAACCCCAAACAAACTACAAAACAAGAGAATTCCTGTAATCACAGAGGAGAGACAGCTCAAATGGGTTGGGGTAAGGCTCTCGGACAGGAATTAATGAAGCATGGTTATTTCTGGAAGAAGTTCATAGAAGAATGGACAGACTCTGGTAAGAACTAAAGTGGGGGGTGGCAAAAAAGTGGGGAGGATAATGATGGTGCTTTCCTAGTTCCATAGTAGAACTCTAGGAGACGGATTTGTTTTCAGGTCCAATCTTGAGTAAGATTTATCAGTATAAATACCACTTAGAGTAATGCAGACCCATCTGTACTTGTGTATCATTTGTTTTGAAAAGGTACTTTGCTTCTGCTTAAATCAGATGGAAACCTGTAGCGTGCAGTAGGTTGGGTGCTTGCAGGCTGTTCGGTGTGAAGTCATTTCACTGAATTCTTAACTAGCGTCTGATTTTGATAATAGAGCTTGTGTATTTGCCCTATCTGAGTTAGAGTAATTTAATGAATTACTAACTGGGAATGCAATAGTTTCTCACTACTGTTGATTGTTTTCCTCACTAAGTACTTAAAACTTCTTATCTTTACTTCTCAGGTCTGATGCGCTCCCGTGTCAGAGGGGCAGATGCAGCACAAGCGAAAGTGTTGACCTTCCTGGATAGTCACTGTGAGTGCAATGAACACTGGCTGGAACCACTTTTGGAAAGAGTAGCTGAGGTTAGTAAAGAGTTCTAATGTAATTTCCTGAAGAAGCAGCTTTTAAATTTTAAAGCCATCTGGTTTATACTAGATTAATTTAATTCATTTTTCGAAGGAAGCTTTTTCCCTGATTTAAGATGATGGAGATGATTGGAGTGTTCTGTGATTAAAACATATTTTTTGTTCATTTAATCTGCGAACACAGGAACATAAAATCTGAATATTTATTTGCAAGCGATTCAAGTACATGCTGCCTTCGTTCTTTGGGGACCGCCTCAGTAAGCTGAAAATCTTTACAGCAAAGTATGATTCTCCTCTACCAATATCATCTTGGTGTGATTCAGTTTACCTGAATCTCTATGTCTCATTAAGATTCAGTGTGATAATAGGAGAGAGGATGACTTGTGAAACCAAGATTCTCATGGAAACTAGCAGGAACTAGAGGCTCTCAGCATCTATGAAAATGATGCTTAGTCTGTCTCCTGGAAAAGCAGTTGAGAGGATTGAGAGTGAAAGCATACTGTTTTCTCCAGGGGTTGGTTATACTTGTTAACTTGCTCTGGAAGAGCTCAGTTGAAGTGGAAATCGAATGAAGTGTGATTCCAAAAAAGCAGTGAGGAACACCCAGGACAACAGGGTTTTTATTCTTAATTGCATTCCCTTTCTGGAAAGCTAGTCTTCCAGGAAAGGTTTGGTTCCAAAATGTTCCTGATCAAATGGTTTTCCTAAGCTACTCTGTTTGGTTGTGCCCAGTTCTTCACTTCGCCTCACACTTTCCTTTGTATTTCCCCCCGAAAACAGAAAGGGGGAGAGAGAAGGAAGTAAACCCCATATACTCACTATGCCAATGAAGAAGCTATCAATTGATGACTGATTTTCTTTATTCTGTTTGGTTCCGTGATACTTTTAGAATCCTAAAATCATATAGGTTGGAAATGACATTTAAGATCGTTGAGTCCAACTGTTTCCTGAACACCTGCCAAGCCCATTATTAAACCATGTCCCTGAAGTGCCACATCTACACATCTCTTAAATACCTCCAGGGATGGTGACTCCATCACTTCCCTGGGCAGTCTGTTCCAATGCTTGACCACTCTTTCAGTGAAGAAATTTTTCCTAATACCCAATCTAAACCTCCCAGTAACTTGAGGCTATTTCCTCTTTCCTGTGCTTGTTGTAAGAAGAGACTGATCCCTGCTACAACCTCCTGTGAGGCAGTTGTACAGAGCTCTCCCCTGAGCCTCCTTTCTCCAGGCTAAACACCCTCAGCTCCTCCTCAAAAGGCTTGTGTCCCAGACCCTTCACCCTCTCTGCTACCCTTCTGTGGACAAACTCCAGCACCTCAATGTCTTTCTTGGACTGAGGAGCCCAGAGCTGGACACAGGATTTGAGGTGCGGCCTCAGTGGTACTGAATACAAAGGGATGATCACTGCCCTGGTCCTGCTGGCCATACTATTGCTGATCCAGGCCAGGATGCCATTGACCTGGGCACACGCTGGGTTGTGTTTAGCCGCTGTCAATCAGCATCCCCAAACCTGTTGCATCGCATGAAATTGTGATCCAAGTGCAGAACCTGGGACTTTGCCTTGTTGAACCTCATACAATTGGCCACAGCCTGTTATATTTACTGGGTATTCCAGAAATACTGCAAGTTGCCCAAGACACATCAGCAGTTGAAATCCTGTTTTGGAGTAGAAATCACTAATCAGCTCAAACCTGGACACTATTAAAGTACCTAGAGCCTGCAAAGCCCATGAGCATGAGTAACATAGCACTTCCTCCTATTTTTGTACCCATTTAAAGTGTTGCAGCCTCAGAAGGGTTGGGGGAATTTCTCTGTAATTATTAACTAGGCAAATAAACTTGAAGGCATTAAATATATCTCTAAAAGAAGCGGAGAATGCTTGCAGCTAAAGCACTAACGAATTCTAGGATATGGGAACTGTTTTCAGGCCTTTTGCATTTGAAGTATCTATTTATTCAAGAAATCAGAAGAGAAGTGGTAGTTTTGGTCAGCAAAACCCTGCATTTGGTAAGACAGTTACTTAGTAATTTTTCCATTTCTCTTGTGTATGACTTTTTGCAGGGCATACTCATTTATCTTGCTGCAACTGGTATGGAATTTGAAAAAGTGTTACCTTTTTCATCGTAACAGAATGTAAAACCTCTTATTAAATTGCTGGCAATTTTGTGAAGATCTAGCATTGCATGGGGTGTATTTGGTTGGAGAAGCTGGTGCATATTTTGCTTTTTGCAGCAGCTACTTTTTAGTAGCATGTGAATTATTAGATCCTTCAAAACTTGATCCTTCCAGTTGTCACCATAGTGCACACTAATTGTGTGCCACTGAATAGTTTTCAGCTGTATGAATATATTTTGCTATTCTTGAAAGACTGATGTACTGTTAAATAAATAATGAATATACAATTCCAGTTAACTGTTGTCTGCAAAGATTTCCAACCAACAGGTATGGGGATTGAAAAAGCAGCTTCTAAGCTTTCTAGTTTTTCACATAATTAAGGCATGGTTAGTGTTTACATATACTATATGATAGCTCTTTTAAGTATATGATAGCTCTTTTAAGTATATGATAGTTATTTTAAATGGATTCATTCTGCTCACAGGGCAGACAGTATGTTAGTTGATGTTAATTGGCAGCATTTTTTGGTGGTCTCAGTGACAAGAAGCTGAATAGATGTGTACTCTTTTCTGCTCTGGCCTCACAGGTAACTTTTTTCAGGTCAGGGCTACTGTTCATTAATACCATGGTTTCTGATATGCAGCTGCATCTATTACATATATGGTGGAAAGTTTGTTTTGTTTTTCTTTCTTTCTCTTCCAGGATTGCCCACTTGGCATTTATTTCTGTTGGAGTTTTGGGAGATTAGTTGTGTGTGTTACAATATAAGAATTTATAGCTTCCAAGAAGAAGTCTGAATCAAGTCAGTTCTGCAGTGCTCTACCTGATGTGCTATAACCACTTTAGAAAGCTGTGCCTCTGACACCTGAGATATCAAGCTTTCCTCCTCAATTGAAGCATGATCCATCCCACAGTTTTCTTCTATAAGATGGTTTCCTGGTTAGAATATCTTCTTTTTCCATGAGCCGTGCTTGCCTAGCATTTCTAGAGGGGTCTGACTCTGCTAGGGATTCTTCTACAGCATTTTGAGCAAAGGCTTAAAGCAGAAGCAACGTACACACAAGGTGACTGCTTTAGAGTTCAGAATGTGTACAGATACTGGTGTAACCTGGAGCTGGTATCTTTGCTCCTTCCTGGAGAGTGGTTTTCTGCTTCATTGCTAAGGCTGCCTTTTATGCCCTCTAGATATTTTGTGTGTGTGTGATTAAATGAGGAGACAGTGGAGGTTAACCCTTTGATTCCTCAAAAATGTCAGCATAGTAGTAAGTATACACAATCCTGAGAGCATCTATAATTACTAGCGATTTCGTGGGCACTTGTCTACTTGGCTTTTTCCATTTCAAATTTCTAAACACTTTGACGTTCTATTCTTAGAATTTAGCAATTGTATGAGAAAAATAAATTTAAGGATTCTGATGCAGAACTGAACTAATCTGTTTTCATAGTGTAGCAGTAAATCCTCTATTACATTTAGGAAGGTATTTTTAAACAAAGAAGATCTTAAAAGGAAGAAATAACTAAGATTAAGAAGAGAGATGTGGTTTGCTTTTTCATGTCTGTCTCAGATTTTTGTGACTTTGAGTGGGTCAACTTTTAACTGACACAGTGCTAAAAGGAAAATATTTATATTTCCTCTTAAGAGTGTTGTGAAGCTTAATCTTTGAAGTGTCTTGAAATTTTTGGAAGGAGGAAGCAATGCATGCAGAATCTCAAGGATAATTTCTCATGGTTTATGAGAACAATATATAAAGTCTAGCTCTCTAGAGCATTCATAACTTCCTTATAAATTGTCAAGATGAAATAGTTTGCTACAAATTTCCAGGCGCTAGAGACTTGCCGTATTCACAGGCTATTTCTTTTCATTATCTTCACTAGGAAGTGCGTGGTTTTCCAGTTGCGCCTTCCATTACAAGGCAAAAGATTTTCTGTGTTAAATTATCCTACAGCACGGTACTTATTTATCCATGGCGTGATTAAAGGGAGCAGCTGCTTTTTAGTCTTTTAAATGAGTGAACTCTGTAATTTGGGGACCCAGAAGCTCTTTTTTACCCGTCTCTGCATTAACAACTTCATAATGCTCCGCAAAGCATCACCTTAAGAATGTACAGATCTTTTTTTTTGCTTTGCTGCTGAGCAAATCCTGTAATTTCAAGTCACAGAAGGAACAGCATATTTCCAAGCCAACAGTGTGGGGGTTATACATTGGACTGAATGCACATGGCCTGGGTATTTGGCTGTCAGAGAAACAACTGGGAGTTATTTAAATAATATGTTAGATGTAGCAAGTGGTGTTAGTGTGGTGCCGCACTGATATTGATAGAAATAACCAGACCAGCAGTAAAAGCCTGAGGAAATCCTGAATGTGTAGAGACAACATGCTATCTGCTTATGCGGCTCAGTGGAGATAAGCTGAAGCCTAAATGAAGCTCTGCCTAATGTGACACCTGATTACTTCGGCATCTTTTACCACCAGGTTCAACCTGGCCAAGTAGAACCATTTGAAAAAAACAAGTCTTCCTCAAAAAATGTTTTTAGAGGGGGGCATAGATGTATAAGCTGTCTCAGTTTCCGCTGAGGAATAAATGAGAAAGAAAGGAAGGGTGTTTCCATTTTTGTATTTTATGCTCATAGGTGTACTGTGAATAACTGGACAGGCTGGATATCTTGTGTCTCATCAGTCTTTATTTAAGGGAGTTTCCTAAATCTAGCACTACATATAGAATGCCTAAAATAAGGGCATGGGTACATCTAAAGCATTTCAGTGATGTAGGAAGGTGTACACGCACACACAGGAGTTTGCAGTGAAGGTGCAGTAAATGGTAATTGCCTCCCAAGTACAACACAGTTAGCAGAACTGTGCCTTGCTTGCCATTGCAAACATGGGCTTGAGGCTACCACTAGCAGAAACAGGAGCTAAAGATGTCATCAATGGGGGAATATGACAGATTGGTCTTTTTTTGTTTGTGTTTCTAGTTTGTTTTAGACCAAACTAATTAATTCTTAGTAGCAGACCAGATTAGATGTTACATTAGATGCTTATAAAAGCAGCTTCTTGGCCTGGTTGGCATAGCTGCAGTGATAGTAAAGGGAATGTGAAAAGAAATGTGTCTTCAGCTTTTAGCTTAGTCTTCAGCTTGAATTCTCTTGGGTTTGCTTGAACTCTTCTTTTGGATGATACAGAAGTTCGTGACCTTTTGTTTGCTCAGGCAGAATGACCTAGTAAATGCCATTTATGTAATTAAGGCTTATTAAAAATCAGCACAGATTTAATAGTTAAGGTTCAATAAAAGAAAGTGGGTGTTAAGGGTTCTTATTGGACCAAGCAAAGCATTTGACTAAGAGTTGCTTTTAAGTCTCTTCTTATGAGCTCAAGCTATTCTCATACTAATTTGGTTCCAATCTGTTCTGTATAATACTGATTAGCAAGGGGGATACGTTGCCTTAACCACTGTTTAGAATATATGTGTTGTTGTTTCAAGACATACTTATAAAATAAATTCTTAAAATGGAGATGTTTAGGTTGTATTTTTCTAACCATGAGAACAGTTTCTCTGTAACAGGAGTTACCAAAATATCTCCTGTTTGTTCAAAACATTTTTTTTTAAATATTCATAGATTTGGTGGTATGCTGTTCTGAAGCTATCTGTTCTCTGAATGATATTAAATTGTACTGCTCAAAACTTTCATTTTGAATTGAAGCAATAAGTCATGGAGACAAAATCGCTTAACCATGATACTGCATTTCTAACATTGGATGAGTCTTTTTTTAGAATACTGAGGTCTTGTGATTCTACTGGATGATGCACGTGGAGTTGTTGGAAAGATTTTCGTTCTTAAACTATTTTGGCAAAAACATCAGCTAAAAGAATTAACATTGCTCAGAATAGTATACGGGACGGTGGTTGGACAGAGGAGTGTGGTTATCTGTACCACTGGAATCTTGGCTGCTGGAGATTAATAGCATTCATGAGTTTGAGGTGCTTTTTAGGTTCTCTTTCCTGTATGAGTATCTGTTATTGAAGTGTGATTCTTCTAGTGTGAAATGGATTGGCATTAACCTAAGACTTTTCTGATTGCAGAAAGGCCTAAGTGTCCCTTAAAGGTTGAAATAATAAGACTGTAGTGCTCTGCATGGCTGGAGACTCGCTGTGGAAAATATGAATTGCCTGGATGCTTTTATTTGCGTTGGTTTTAAAAGCAAGAATGGAAGGGCTGTTTTAAAAGCAAGAATGGAAGGGCTGTTTGCTTGATTGCCTTTAGAACCACAACTTTGCTGCCTTCAAGAGCAAGTCAGAAGAGGGGGTTTACTGAAGTAGCCTAGAATAGAAAGAGGATTTCCAGTCATATCCTATGGTTTCTGCTCTCTGAAGCAGTGCTGAGCAGTGCTATTCACAGCACTGGCTCTTCAGAGCCCTAAGTGGAAGTACGGGGAGAGCTGGGGAGACATGCTAATGAAATCCTGCTGAACTGTTAAACATCACATCCTGCCTGAATCTTTATATTTTGATTTCATTATTTCAATATCACTTTCTAACATTTATTTTAGGACAAGACCAGAGTTGTGTCTCCTATTATTGATGTAATTAATATGGACAACTTCCAGTACGTGGGGGCGTCAGCTGATTTAAAAGGCGGTATGTACCTGTACTGGAATACAGACTTTAAAAAAACCCATCAAGAATCAAAGCTCATAATCACTGCAGTTGTGGAATGGGCAATTAACATACTGTTCTTCCCTTTCATAGATGTAGTTTTGAGTTCTGTAGGTCACTTGCTTCTTGGCTTGGATTTTAATTGGCCTTATCGTTCTCTGCTTTCAAAGTTCATCTTCATTATACTAATTCTTATAAGTTTATGCTGCCTTTTACCAATATGCAAGACTTGCTCCAAGGTTTGTAGGGTTGGGTAAATGTGTCAGAAAAAGCTAATAGCCAGAGCTTATGGTTCTCTTTTTAGATAACACAGATTTTAATTGCTCACTAGTTTAGAAGCCCATCAACAATGCAGTGTTTATGAGGTTTTTTTCAAGATGCTGGTTTGCTTAAAAAATTAAACTCTTCTGAATAAGCAGAAGGCTTTGGAATGTGTTTAAAAAAATAAATGTTTGTTAGCCATGATCTGTAATTGTGAAAAGAGTCACATGTGACCGCAAAAATTTGTAGTGTTTATACCTTTGCCATTAAAAAAATCCCCTGTTAAATTGAGAAGTACTACAGTTTCAATATGTCTAGGTAGTGTAAAGTATTGACAGCAAATAGCAAAAAGACTTTTGAAGCCCTAAATAAAAATAAATAAAAATTCTTCTCATCTCCTCTTTCAAAGAGGGAGAGGGCAACTACATGCTAAACTCCTTACTTATTACAGATTTTTAAAACTTCTTTCACTGCTAACAGGAATCTAGTATATCAAATAGCTGTTCTATACCCACTTATCCCCTTTTTTTATTATTGTTTGTAAGTAATTGTTCCCACAACCCTGGAAACTGACCTGTCTGCATAAAGGTGTAAGATGAACCACAACATAAAAATTAGAGTGCTGTTCTCACAGTGTCCCATCTTTTTCTGAATGGACTTTCTTGAGTGAGGAAGAAAAAAGCAGTTTCAAGCCTATTCTTTTAGGTTCTAGTCTTTAACTGGTCACCTACGTTGTTCCAGTAAACTAAAATAAAAGCAGTATTTGCATAATGTTGCGTATGCTACAAGTTCATCAGTGATCTGGAGGTGAGAGGTTCTATATCCTTTTAATTAATGTTTTGAAATGACACCTACGGTGCATATATTCACAGTATGCTAATGTATGGTTCTGTGCTATTGTGTGTGCCAGCATTATTAAACCTTAAGGCCTTTACCCAATCTATTCATTAAATCTCGACTACAGAAATCCCTATACCATTATGTGGCTTTTATTGTTGTCTGCAGGAGGAGGAGAAATTCTTTCCTTGAAACCTTAAACTGGTTGCTGCTGGGTTCATGCTAAATTCTTCCCAAGTGATGTGGGCTAAGATTGAGAAATTGTTTCACTTGCTACTGCTCTTCATGCTTTATCTTTGAAACTACGTTTCCCAATTCATTCATTTATCTGTTACTCTTTAGTACTCATTTTTTCCCTTTGTACATAATAGAGATTGGGGCTTTCATTTTTTTTAAGGTGCATGAAGCCTACGTACTTCTGGTTGAGGAGTGAGAAACTGTCTTTTTCTAATGTTAATAGAAATTTTGCACATACCAGTGTGCCAAGCTATTTGAGGGTCAGTTGAAATATGAATAATATATTTCTTGTCGCTTCCCAAAAGACAGATTGCCGTGTTAGAGGCACTGCAGCATTTGGCACCACAGGACATTTCCACTGGGGCCAAGTCTAAACATGGAAACCGAACTATGCTTTCAACTTTAGGTACAGTGTCTGTGTGGCTGAAGCATGGAGAGTTGAAACAGCTGGGACAGCATTTGTGCCTGGTCTGTCTTGAAAGGACTTAATCACCCAAGACAAGCAACCTAGCAAATGGTACACACTGTTTTTCTAAGTGGACACATCTGAAAAAATTCCTAAGTCTGGCCAAAACTAAATCCATGCACTTCATGTTACAGGTTTTTTGGGTTTTTTTTTTGAGGGGGGTTTCCAAAAGTGTTTATGCCACCCTGAGAAACACTGTAATTACTGGAACAAGCTGTAGTTAACTGAGATCTAATAATTTAGAGTATGCCTGTGATGCAGTTTACGCTGGATAGAATTTCATACTGGATATGCACTGTGTTTAAAAATACTCCTTTTACAGAGTTACTGATACTATCTCATTGAGTGCACATTTTTCCTAGAGTCTGTGAAAATGGAGACGGAAAACCAGTTTTGAATGGGTAGAGACTTTATACACTTGTTCAGTAAGTGAGAGTGCTGTGTTCCAAAAGAGACCCCTTGTGTTCACTGGAGTACATGGTAACTGTCTCCATTGCCGCTGCTGGAGAACACTGGGTTGTTCAGCTCCCAGATGCAAGTAATTTTGCTGGCTATCTAGGATGAAATGCAGCTTTTTAACTGCATGGAAATATTGGAACTCATTTTACTCTTCATTCTGGAGGGTTTGCCGTACTGTAGGTTGTAGCCATTTTACAGTTTTGCTACTTGGAGTTTTGGAGTAGTTAGACAGTCTTTCATTTTTACTGTGCAAAATTTCATGAAATACTCAAACATGGAGAGAAAGAGCTGGCATATGTGCTGTAAAGACTGTTCAGGGTAATTTCTGTATTGTGTGTGATAAGTATCTCGTGAATTAAAATGAAAACTGCGGAGTTCTTAACTTCCTACATCAGTCATTGCTATGCACCTTTACGGATGCAGACAGGCAGTTTGTAGGGCTGTAATTGTTGTCTGTTTACTTTAGCTGTTTTCCCCACTTCCCCACAAAGTAATTGCTTTATCTTTATACTGGAGAATGAAAGCTATTGACATCTGTGCACCAGAAATCTGGAAATCATTCATTACATGACCTCATAGGATCTAAATGTGTTTGGCAGCAGAGTGTACAAGGCTGATTTGCGAGGTGTACTGGGAGAGGGCTATGGGCCTTGTGCAGTTTTTAAATAGGTGTTCATGACTGTGGGCATAACCCAGCCCAAAAACTGTTATGAAAGTGTTTCCTGTAGGAAGTTTGTCCTATACCAGCTCTGTACCATTGCCTGAAAGAGGTAATTTAATGGCTGTTATGAAGAAAGGTGCTATAGGTGACCTATTGATCTTGTCTGTTCTAGTCATCTTTGTGCTTCTGTTCTTAACTCACGACAGGCCCAGACCAGTTGTTACTGTGTGTTCACACTTAATATGTATATGCATAAGGAAAGTAAGATTTTGGTGCTCTAGCACTTGCTTCAGATTTAAAAAATGATGCACTTAAAAATAGAATGGGAAAGTAAGAAGTTAAATGAATGTTAAGAAGATAAGTGGAACCTACATAACTTGTTTCGACCTTCATGATAGAGAGCTCTTGCTGTCAGAGTACCACCAAGAGTACTGCATAAAGCCTGTGTAAATGTAAATATGCGATCACTTCTAAAGAGTGGAAATGCAGTTATTCAGTAAAGATTGTTGGGAGCACTTGTAATGGCTGGAAGATCATCATACGATGTTTTCTATTTGATGTAAGGGTGCCACTTGGGTTTCCTACTTCGTGAAATAGATGAAGACAAGAGAGCCAAAGTTATTTGGTGTTTGAGATTTACTCTTTTTTCTTTACCTTTCATCTCATCTCCTACTTGTTTTCTACCCAGAATTTTGCACAAGTTTAAATTTTTAATTTAAATTACAGTTCCCAGTGTTTTTAGTAAACATTATGTTACTACAAATTGAATGATGACTGCAGTAATTTTAACAGCCTACTTTTCTTCTTGAAGGCTTTGACTGGAACCTTGTATTCAAGTGGGATTACATGACACCAGAGCAAAGAAGAGCACGACAAGGAAATCCAGTTGCTCCCATAAAGTATGTCTGTACCACCACTTCTCAACTAGATTGTAGTTTGCAACTAAGCAAAGTTAGAAATCATCTTCTCTGAGTCTGAAAGAATATCTTTACTATAGTTTACATCAATATTGAAATTTCATTCATACATATGGAGCATTATGAGACTCTCAGAAATAAATGGTATTTAAAAAACAGTTTAAAACACACTAGTAAATTATTTACCCTTGAGAAAAAGTAGATGTCACTCTGTTTAAAGTTGGTGTGTTTTGAGGGCCAAAAAGTACAGCATCAGTTTTAATGTTTTATTGCTGGCACAAATTGCCACTCTTTAAATAAGTGACTTGTGAGCCAAAGGAGATTTGGAAGCTGCCTCAGAAGGTGGTCATGGCACTATATATGCCATAGAAATTTGTGGAAACAACATTTGAAGTGATAGATGCAAAATAAGTTGCATTTAAAAGCATTGCCTGTTTTTTCAAGGAGGTATTAATCTTGATGTGCAAATAGTAGTTACTATTATTAGTTCATGGTTCTATATGTATTTAATTTAATTTTTTTTGTTTGTTTAGGACACCCATGATAGCTGGTGGATTATTTGTGATGGACAAATCCTATTTTGAAGAACTAGGGAAGTATGACATGATGATGGATGTTTGGGGTGGAGAAAACCTAGGTATGTGTATTATTTACCTTCTGATCAACCTTGAAAGAAAGCAGGTTTCATCATTTCCCATACTGTCAAGGAGTCACAGTTTTCCTGATTTTGTGCAAAGAGGGTTAAAACCAGAGTTAAAATTTCATACACATTATTGGGAAAATCCAAAACATTTATTTCAATGAAAGAATTATAACGAATTAAAAATTATATGCTAAATATGAGGCAATAAAAGTATTAGTTCATTGAGCAGTGAATTTTTTTTGTAATGGAAGTTGGTTGGTAAAAAAATTACAGGCTGTAGATAGGCAATTAGTTTCAAAAATGCTATCTTTTTCGAAAGTCAAGCATCATAAGTTATTAATTAAATATAATATTGTTTAAATGCTGACAGTTGAAGGCATGTTTTTAAGATGTTGCTTAATTTAATAATGAAAAGTAGAATACAAGAGAATGAATTTAATGTTATTACCTACACCTTAATAAATCAATTAACGTAGCTGACTGAAGAATTATCTGTTTCTGAACTTTGCCAGTAGTATGCTGCCTGGCATCTAAACTTAGTGAATTTTGTAGTTTTATACCCCTTCTTTAGCCCTGTGAGATACTGATGGTCGAGAAGGCATTTTTTCTGTAAGTCCTCATTTTCAGATGTTGAAGTGAGTGAGATTTAGGCAAGGCGGAGGGGCTGAGAGAACTTGTGCTTTGGCCATTTCTTCTTTGACCTGGTGGTTATATCTGGCATTAGTAGGTTATTTCTGGTTATTTTCATTATAATATTATACAAAGGATTTCTCTAATTAAGACCAGTATACTTGTGTTAAAACAAAAAAGATTAAAAAGGAACAGAATTCTACAGCTCCTCAAGAATTCCCGTCTGTCATTACTTTAGTTTTTTGGGGTAGAGATGCTTCTCAGACATTCCAAATAGTGGGTTTTAGGAACACTTCTAAGGATAGAAGTTTCTCTTCTGCACGTGCTAGCTGCAAAATCCTGAAATACCTTGAACTTGTAAAAACCCACGAGTATTTTGAGTTACTGAAATCTACATATGCATTAAGCATATGCTTGGCCTACAAGGAGGTGTCTGCTGTATGGAGACATGGTAACCAAATGTTTAACGCTACTGTGATGCACTGAAAAGATGGAAGTGGCATCCTTACAGTCCTGTCTCTGACCATCCTATGCAGTACTCGAAGAAGCCCTTCGGGTATTTTGAGCAATTGCATTCCATGTTTCGGTTGTCTTGCTATTTTGGCTGTATATTGCTCAATTGTATTAATATAAACATAATAATTTTTCATTTTTTAAATGTCCTGGGAAGTCATTGGATAAACTTGATGCAGCAATATTCTTATTCACTCTGAAAATCACTTTCGCCACTCAAGCACTTAAATATTTGATTAGTTACAAGCATGTACTTTAGCAACTGGGTTTTTTCTGAACACTTAGCAACTGCTTTTATTCTTTGATAATTGAGGCCTTGATAGCAGGAAAGGGCGCAAGCAACAGCTCCTCTCTCAAGGATGCCAAGAGATGTTTATGTTGCTCCTGCTGCATTCAGTTCCTTCCCCTCCATGGGAAAAAGATGGAGACCTAGGGGTGCCTGAAAAGCAGGCAGAAGGCAGCTAATGATTTCTTCCTAGCTGTCAGACTAATTGAAGATGAGTAAAAATCACATGGCATATGATTTAATTGGCAATAAATGACACATGCACCAGATAACTGGAAATATGTGATGTGCAGTTTAAAATTCAATGTGCACACTTGTCAGGCCTCTTTACTTTCAAGCATAGATTCTAGATCAGGGGCTTGGTGTTACATGCAAATAACCTGCTAAATGGACTACCAAAATAATTCTGCACATCATATGCATTTTATAAAAGCTAGCATTTTTCCTTCAAGCATATACAGAGCAGCTGTTATATGAGGTTTTGTTCACATGTCAGTATCAATTTGACAAATTTCAAGATGAGCCTGCAGTATTTTCTCTAAATTGCCCAAATTACCATGACGATAGGTACACTCTCAGACTGTTGCTGAATGTAACTGGTAACACGTGTGTGCTGTACAAAAAGTGGATCAAGGTTAGTTCAGTCTTGTCTCCAGCTCAGAAACTCCAATTCTCAGTATGTTCATGATGCTTTTTGCTAAGCTTAGGAGAATCAGAGTACACCAGATAGCTGGCCGGACCATGAGAAGGTTTGGGTCTTATTTTAAAATCTAGGCTTTTCTTACTAATTTTCCTAAAATCAGGGAATGAGTAAGACCTTCCTTGTCTTCTATATTGATGACACACTCTAGTAAAAAGAATAAATCTGTTACAGAGGTGTAACTGGATCTCATAAAGAATTTTTTACATGCTACTGGTGCCTTTTCATTTAACGACTATGTCCGTTGAGCTTGCTCCAGTAGTCTCACTTCTTATCCTACTGTTTGAGTATAACAAAAGAGATGTCTTAAGGGAGTTTGTGGGGTTTCTTGGAGTTTTAGTTGCTGTAAATTCTTTTTTGTTTTTCCATGCAGGCTTTAGAAGCTATGTTGGTGCAAATAAGAATTATTTTGCTTCTCCCTGTATTCTAGTCCTTTGCTCTCTTTCTCACAAAGCTATTTTACATAATGTTCACTTTTTTTGAGCTTCTTCACAATCTAAGGTGCTGGAAGGTATACAAAAATTAAAAATTAGTTTTGCCTTTTGTCCCATGTAAGTTCAACTGGATAAGATACTGTCAAAGAAAATACTGTCATTCATGTTTTTGGAGTATGATCTATCAATAGCTTGAACTATGCTGACTGTATAGGATTTATGAATACAGCCATCAAGAAGAAAGGCAGTTAACTTGCACTGTCAATAGTTGAAATCACAACATTTCTTTTTATTTACTTTTAAATTTTTTAAAATTTCCCTAGACATGCAATCAAGATGACATGTTCTCTAACCTATGGTTGTGAGGTTTTTTGTTTTCTTCTGGTTTTTTCAAATTTAGTTTTTGAAGTAGTTCTGCTATTATGACTTCTTTTGTGTATGTGGAGGAGGGCTTCTGAGGGAAGAAGGCATGTCACTTAGTTTGTCATAAAAGACACTGACTTTAATTTAGAGCTGCCTTTTTTTTTTTTTAAACCTATGGAAAAACACTGAATGGTTATGAAGAGGCTTGAAAATAAGCTATCTGGTAGCAGCTGCTGGACTAAAGGGGAACTCATCAAAATTGAAACAGTGCTGCTGGAAGCACCCTTCTTACAGCACTGACTTGGAGTGAATGTGGAGAAGTTCTCTCTCAGCACTAGGTGACTTCTGCTATCAGAGATGGATGTTGAGAAAAGTGTAAATATTTCTAGACCTTCTTGTTATCACTAGTTGGCTCAGATCATTAGATTGGCTTAGAAGTGTACTGTCCATAACCTTCAATTTACAGAAGTTATGTTTTTATTTGGTCTACCCTCAAGTCAACATTGACTTGATATAACTCCTTCCGATGTTTGGGAGTGTTTGTTTATCTGCTATAAGAAGTTAGCAGCTTGAATCTATTGATTATTTTAGTTTGCCTTGATTTCACTGTGTTATTCCATCTTCAGATGAAAAATTTTATTAAACTGGATTATTAATTTATTTGTTAAATGTACCTACTATTGTTTACCCTTCAGATAAAGCACATACACTTAACTCACTGGCAAATTGCAGCAGGGTTTATGGAATTGGGCAGTGCTGGTAACTTCTCATAAGAGAAGATGCACGTTTTGCATCCATGTATTATGTTTATTTCTGCTGAGCTTGCAGAATCATAAGTGCCTAGATATGCCTTTGTTTATCCTAGAATTTATAAAAAAAACTGTCTTGCTCATCTTCTCAACAACAATCACTAAAAGCCTTCTCTGTAAATATAATACAAAATAACAGTATTTTATGATGTTGGTCTTCCATTCCTATTTTTGTTTCAGAGATCTCATTCAGAGTTTGGCAATGTGGTGGGAGTCTAGAAATCATCCCTTGCAGCAGAGTGGGTCATGTATTCCGCAAGCAGCATCCTTACACGTTTCCCGGTGGGAGTGGTACTGTGTTTGCAAGGTAACTCCTAAATAGCCATGGTTTGGATTTCCTCAGATGATCAGCAGGTGGCAGTAATTTCATTTAAGGAATCTGGTCTTTAGAAATATTTGCAATATTATTTGTCGTGGTAAAATATTAATTAAAAAGAAACAAATGACCTTGAGTCAGCTATGTAGGTTGAGAGAAGAACCTGAGAGCTGAAAGAGGGAAACTTCTGGTGGACACAGACTGAGAATCTGGATAATAAGGAAATGCTTAGCTTGGCATTTCATCAATATTGTGTTTATTTGATTTTAAAGAAGGCTTTATTTTCAGAACTGTGTCACAAAACTTCATTTTATATAAACAGTTTCATTGTTCACTAAGAGCCAGAATACACTAAGTTATGAATATGCTTTGCTTGCTTTTGGTTAATATGTGATCAGCATGTGAGAGGCAAATGATCACGGAGACTGATTTCAGTATTTGTGCCAGTCTGTTGGCATCTTGGTTCTATATCATATTTGCCTTTCCTGTGCTGTGTTTAAAAATGCATTTTCTGTAGACTTAAGAAATTGCAGTTTTAAAGGCTTAGATTAGTATGCCTGTTAATTTTGCTGTTGATACCCATGCAAAGCAGTAGCTGAAATACTGAGCTGTCTCCTCAGTTTCTCTTCTATAAAGTGAGAACAGCAGTGCTGATTCATGTTCATAGTGGTTTTTACTTAATATGGATAAAAGTATTGCATGAATATACTGAGGGCATTTTGATCCAGGCTGTATCAGTTGTGGTTGAAGAATCACTGTAGATTTTGGTTTAGAGAATTGGACTTGATGCTCAGGGGGCTGAAGTACAAGTCTCAGCTAAAGGTTCTGTGGGCTAAGAGCTGGAAATAAAATTGTTTATTTACCCTTGAAGGGATGTGGAGCCCAAACTCTATTTAACGTGAAGCAACACAGAGAGTGCAGATGTACTTAAATTCATAAGAATGTTCTAAGCTGCTGATATTTTTGGACTTGTGATTCACTTTAGACTGAAGAATCTCCTTAGGGTGTAGTTCTTCCCTTCCATGCTGGTTATGCCACCAAGGTGACTTTAATGAATTAGTCTGCTAAAATAAAGTCACTGTCCTGTTTCTCTCAGTAGTTACAGTAGGCACAGTAGTATTTTTCTTCTTTTTACCCATTTTTGTGGTTTTTATGCTGCAGTGAAAAAGGAATAATAATATTTATGTGAAAACAAAAGCTAGCAATGAAATATCCTCAATACATCATATCTCTGTTGCAACATTTATAATGTTCATCAGGAGGGTAGAAAGATTTACCTTTTAAAATGCATTATGTAAACTTAGGATGCAACTGGTTTAGTTTAATGAGGTTTTGAAATGACAGTGTCATACCAAGGAGCATGGTTAATAAAAGTGAATAAATGAATGTGTTGTGCAGTTTTCCCACTCCTGCAGCTTTTCCGTCTTTGGGGTGTTGCCAAGGTGCTGCTTTTCTTGTGCTGTAAATAGCTTTCTTGGATGTCAGACCAATATAATGGGATACCTTAAAATCAATTTCAGCAATGAGAGAACGAGAAGCCTTAGGTAATAGGACATCCATGTAATACAGGTGTTGTAATACAGATGTGTGTGGGACCATGGTGCCAAGAAACTTGGTGCCTGGAATCTGTGCTGGTGGTGCAGTTGGGACGTGTTGGCTTATGCTATCGTCTGTCTCTTGGCTGTAAGCAGTTTGTTCTGGGCTGCTCTATTTTTAGCTGGCTAGTCAGTGTGCACGGCCTTTTGGTGGCCCACACAGGCTGGTAAACTTGGATGAGACTCCTGTTCCATGAGAGGGGAGATCACATCACCCACATGTGATGTGGGCAGGTGCAGCTTGTGTCCAGCAGGATTTGTGTGACCAGTAGGCGCTGCCTTAACACAGCACTCCAGACGAGCCAGTGAGCCTTGCAGGCCCCAGTCTGCTCTGAGCAAAGCTGCCTCTGATCTCTTGGTGCTCTGTTTCATTAACTGGCTCAGCATTAGGTGCACCCCATGCTGTGTTCCTCAGCACCCTGAGTTCTTTGGGGCCTTGCTAGTTCAGGCAGTTCTCAGCATCTACACAGTGCCCATGTTGGTGCCACACTAAGCCTGCACTGTTCCTCATCCCTGAGTATGGGGTAGCGGGATACAGGCAGGCATTCTGGCCCTGAAAGTGCCTTGGGAGTCATTAAACCATGGCAAACCAAGTAGTTCCTCTCCCACCACCAAAATCTGTTTGGCCTGTGGGCAGCCAAGCTGGTTGCTGAGCAGACAAGAGGGGCTGAGTGACTGACATGCACACAGGCCTGAGAGACTGCACGTCAAGAAACACTCACACTCACATAGCTTCTAACCTGAATTGAGTGCAATTTTGCCTACAAAAAATTAGAGGACTCTTTGCAAGAGAAAAACCAGTCCTCAAACAAAAAAATTATTCAGGTTTGTCTTGTGACATTTTTATTCCCCACATCCTTTTTTTCTCAGCAACTTGCAAGCCTCCTCACTTTATCCTGACTACGTGTGGTCTTTTGAATTGGAAAATCGTATTAAGGAAGTTATTGGCTGACTGAGTTCACTCCAGTTGCTTTAGATGAACTTTCTGCCAAATGTAAAACAAGCTTCAGAGCATGGCAGTTGCAAGTGAAATAAGACTTAATTTTCTAAGCATAAAATTATGAACAATAGAAGTAAATTAATTTTACGTGGAAGCCAGGGGAGGGAAAAAGCCATTGGACCCTCTTGCAGTCCAAAAGGAAATTTAAAGACACCAATTACATACATACAGGACTTTTAGTTAGACATGTGTTTGATTAGAAGTAAAACATTTGGATTAGTGTTTTTTTCACATTTATTACAATAATCAATCTCAAATTTTAAAACATTTAAAGTATTTTCTGATTGCTGCGTTTCCTCTTACCTCAGCTATAGAAGACTTGTTTGGTTCATAGCCTTAAATGTTGTGACAGCTTTTGTCTTTTTGGAACTTTGAATGCTGTACTGGTAGGAATAGGATGAAGACTGAAAATGTCTTGCCTGTGTTAGCATATCTGTTTTCAAAAATGTAAAAGACATTATTAAATTTTGCCAGTTGTTGAGATTTTTTTTTGTTCCCAATTAGCTTGCTTTATGCAGGTGAACACTCACTGTATTTGTCTTCTCTCAAGTTAATCTTATAAAAAGATTGACCAAACATCAACTTAATAAATTCCATGAAGTTTGCAGGAAGAACTGAAAGATGTGTGTTAAATTCTGGATGAAAACCTGAAGCAGTGATGAGTGTGGAAAAGACATAGATTTCATTATAAATGCATTGATTTCAGTTATGTTACTCTCTAATGGTTTTCTATTACTTGGGTCTTTTATAGGGACTCTTCTGCCTGGGTTGAGGCAGCTGACTATGTAGTGCTGGGAAGGATTAAAATCAACCTGAGGAAAAATTGCATGGTTTAATTGCACCTAGAGAAAATCTAACCCATGTGTTTCATATCATTGTCCGTAGAAATACACGCAGGGCAGCAGAAGTCTGGATGGATGAATATAAAAATTTCTATTACGCAGCAGTGCCTTCAGCCAGGAATGTACCTTATGGCAAGTAAGTCACAAGTGCTTCATTGCCCTATTTGTTTATTCTTCATGAGACAGCACCTTCTGAGGTGAAAGCAGTGCTAAATCTCATGTTGTCTCTTTAAGGTTTATTTCTACAGTTATATTGTTCTTGAGTTTTCTGTGTATTCCATAAAATATGTGAAGACAATAGCCTGATTTTGAAAACTCCTTTTTTTTCTCCTCTAGTATTCAAAGCCGAATGGAACTCAGAAAGAGACTTAGCTGCAAACCCTTTAAGTGGTATCTTGAAAATGTTTATCCTGAGTTACGGTGAGTTTTGGCTGAATCAGAGTTCATATGGGGTTTTCTTTTTTGCCCTCCCCAGAAATTACTGGTTTCTCTTTCTCCATCCTTGGATGTAAAGGGTGTGTTTTACTTTATCTGTGAATGCAATGCCTCATGCAGGTTTATTTGCTTTTTTTATTAATTCTGTTCTTAAAGAGTAATTTTTCCCTAGTTAGCTGCTTTTTCTCCAGCTGCAGTATTCTAGAGAACAGCTTACCTGAGCCTGAACTTAGTCTCCTACACAAGCCATTTGCTCAAAAGCACATATTCTGTATCCTGTTGTCAGCCCTTTAAAGCTTTTGCCTTTGCCTAAGCCCATGTGTAGTTAAGTGAGGAGACTGAATCTCATTGCAGTGCAAAATATGACAGGCAGCAGACAAGAGGGCCTTGTATGTTTGGCAGACAAGGGTAGATGCCTAAGACTCTGAAAAGCTGAGTCTCCTGCTCCTTCTTGTCTCCTTTTCTCTTGTCACTGAATAATCACCGACTTTTGAGGAGGGCTGAGAAGAGGGAAGTGAGGGATAACACTGCTAACAGTTTCTGTAACATGAACGCATCCTAACTAATGAAAAATCCTTGAAGAGAAATACTTTTTGAAAGGATAGAAGGATTTTGGTTAAATAACCCATTAAAAAGTGTGTTGGTCAGATCTGAGCCCATAAACTAGTCTGACTAGTCTGTCAACCTAATACTGGTAGTGTAGTGGTGTAAGATGCTGTGTGTAGCTTGTAAGAATACTTGAGGTTTTTTTCCTGGGGGCACTTCATGTCAGTGGAGCCAGGTGACTGCTAGTGTGACATACAGGCTTGAGATGCAACAGCACCACCAGCTATTACAGCCCCAGTGCAACATGTGCAGAACCACACATACTAACAAGTCTCATAAACTAGGATGATACTGAGGAAGTAAGTTTTTCTTTATTTTCTCTTAAAAGTGCCAGAGGATATTTGATTTTGTTTAATTTGTCAGAAAAAAATGTCTCTCCTGGAAAATGTGCTACCATAAGTATTACTTATATGTAATGTTGTCTTATTCTGTCATCCCTCATGTGCTCATTCTGCTGGGTTGAATTATTATACTCATATCATAGTCTGAAGTTTTTAAAGGCTCTGATATGCCCTTGTTTTACTGTCAGATATGAACTCGTGGGCTCTACCCACAGCTGTACTTTGCTGAAGGACTTGCCTAGGTGTTTCCATGCTAGGAGTGTACTTTATGTGCAACCATTAGAAAATAAGATATCAGAAAAACTTTGATTCTTTTTTCTTTTTCAAATTCCTAAGCCCCTTTTTAACATTTCAGTAAAAACAGTCTGAGAAACATGACGAGTGTCCTATTTCTGCCACAAGCTATGTTGCCTGAAAAGACAAAAGAACTTGATGGCCTGATAACATTAAGCTTTAAATGAGTCACTTATGATAAGTCATCTTTAATTTGATTTTTGTGCTGCGTTTGTATGTTCCTCCTTCTTCTCTGATACAAGTCTTGTGGTACTATGTGTGTGGGGTAAGCTTGCAAATTTACTCATGCTTGATCAATTCGTGATTAGATAATTGCCTCTCCTCAAATGATGGTTGAGATTTCCAGATGATAGTCATCACTCATCCTTAACATCTCATCTTAAAAATACTCTTGAGTATTTTTACAAACAAGGAGTTTTAAAAAAAACTGAAAAAAACTTCCCAAACAAACCCCAAACTGAATCAAGCAGATATTTCTGGTTCTGTTTTAGGGTACCTGATCATCAAGATATAGCCTTTGGGGCTTTGCAGCAGGGTACCAATTGCCTTGACACTTTGGGCCATTTTGCAGATGGTGTTGTTGGAGTTTATGAATGTCATAATGCCGGGGGAAACCAGGTCTGTATGCCATTAATTTTGTTTTCTACAGAAAGAAAGAGAAGCTAAACTTTTAAACTCAAGCAGTTTACTGTGTACTGGTGAGAGAAAGATGAATCCAAACCAGCAGATCAGTTGTTGTAACAGATTGACTAAATAGCTTCTCCTTCAAATAGAATTTTGCATTTTCAGGATTAAATCTGAGCCCAGAGATTCAATCAGTGTACATCACATTATCCCCTTTCTTTGTTGCTATTAACATTTGCTTTTGCACTAGAGGCCATAGCATCCTTCCCAGGGGTTTTGTACTTGCATAGAAAACTTTTTTTCAATGAAATGGTGTATTTGATTTTTGGGGGGCGATTTTTATTTAAGAAAATATTTGGGTTGCATTAAGCATGTGGCCTAAGGTCAGCAAAATAAAACAATGCTTTGCTGTGCTGCACTATTAGTCACTTACAGTTTGCAATAGTGGAGCATAAAAAAAAACTGTCATAAATCCCCATTTGGCTCTTGTAGAAAACAGAGGTGCCTTAAATGTTCACTCACAGTGAGGGGAGTGTTTTAATAAATCCTTTCTAATCCTACTCCTAAACTAATTGCAGATGTGTCAGATCTGTAAATGAGAGCATTAATTATTTCAAAGAATCTATTTATGCAGTTGTGACTTAGTTATCATTCATGAAATACACACAGAGGTTCTCACTGCTTTGTGTGCTGCTTTGTCACTAAATCCTTGTCAGATTAAACCTGATTTTAAATCAAATGTAATATTAATGTGTCAAGTACAGCTGTTAAAATAGAAGGCTGACCAATTAAAAACTATTCTTGAATGAGTGTCAGAAGTTTGCTCTAATTTAAATTAGAAGGGGAAAACCCTAAAATAAGATGAAGCCTAAAATGAAGTAATTTTCTGGAAGATGTATGATGACAATTCATTCAGTCAACATGTGAGAAATGCCTCCTTTCCCTGTCATTAAAGAGAATTTATCTGTGGAGGCTTTGTCAGTTACCTTTATGAAAGTATAAAAGTTATCTTTTCAGAAACCACAGTGGGTTTTTTGGGAGAAAGGGTAGATGTGTCACAAGTGCCTTGGAGCAGAAATCTTAGAATTTTCTGCTGATGTTGTGTATTCTTTATAGATACACAAAGTTATCGTCCTCTTTCAAACTCCCCTCGCCTGAATCTGACCCTCTTCTTTCAATGTTGTTTCTTCTGTGGCACTGACCTTGACAAGCCAGTATTCACTTGCTCTGAACAGATACCTTTGAGAGGCCATTCAGACAGGTTAAGAAGCAGAA
Source organism: Edolisoma coerulescens (assembly GCA_013397115.1). Classification (NCBI taxonomy): domain Eukaryota; kingdom Metazoa; phylum Chordata; class Aves; order Passeriformes; family Campephagidae; genus Edolisoma; species Edolisoma coerulescens. The sequence continues at coordinate 879,588 of VWZW01002930.1, read as the reverse complement.
TGGGTCAAACCCAGGTTTTATGTCCAAGCAGAACTCATATTGAGTTGAAAAGAAAAAACAGCATGGAAGGAGAAGAATAGGGAGCAAACCACGGTCTTTAAATCTGTCCTTTGTGTTTTGCACCTTATTCTTATCAAGAGGTTTATTGGGGAGTTTATCGGATATTATAGGCTGTGGCAATCTTCTCTTATAACTTGAAGAGTGTACTCTGTCTTACGTTCAACACAACTTAAAATGCAAAACCTAAGTAAAAATGGGATTTCTGCCCCCTTTTCCCCTGCTCTCCCCTCCACCAGGCTGGTAGAACTCAGTGGTAGTTGTGCACCTCCAAAGGGCTGAATAGCTTGTGGTGCGTTTGACAGTATGTAGGGTTGTGATAAGGAGCTAAAGGTAAAACCAAATGCACTTAGGTGCAAGGGGAAGGTTTCAGTTAGTTGTATCTACTAACTTTTTATTTCTGATTTGACACAGATTTTCTCAGATATTCCAATTTTTGCATAAAGCTATCCAATTTCCAGTCTGTGCCCTGAGCATATACACTGCTTGCAATTTTTATTTTCCTCTGGTGTAGTGGAACTGGCTGCATTTTATCTCCATTATAGTCATAGTTACTCATCAGCGGAGGAAAGTATTTATACACTGTGTCTCATAACATGAAGGGCCATCATGTAGATGTCTCCAGCAACAGAGCTTGGAGCTTTTATGAAGCAGCTGTATCTTTGGCTTTTAAATGTGTTAACTTTTTGCATAATTTCTGTTGTGGCTGGGGCTTGTACAGCCTTTTGATGGAAGGGTAGAGGTGTATAAAGGCAATAATTTCAAGGCTCTAGCTCTGGCTGCAGGGTTCTCAGACACAAGTTTTACTACATCCTTGGTAGTATTTTCAACTGTCATTTTTCAGTATAAATCTTACAAGGGAAGGGTTTGGGGCCATTTGTAATTCCTGATAAGCTCTGAAAATAACTTGCTTCATTCCTTTAGTTGTGGCTAAAAAAGTGGCTATTAATATTTTATTATATATTAATGGTTCTTGTTGACATCTTACAAACTGGACAGAACTGAGAAGGCAAGTAATTTTGCTGTCATCTGAGTTTAACATATTGAGAGTAAAAGGAGAAGTTACCAGCTTAAGAGTTTGGAAGACAAATAAAGGGATACACAGGTTTGTCCTGGCTTTGCTTTGTTTTCCACAGTTGTCAACATTCTGGTACTTGCAGAATATGGTACCCATCCAGTGGCTTGGGACCTGTATGATTGTGATTTCTTGTAATCTCTTGGGTTGCAAGTTCTGACAGTGTCCTGACCATCTCTTCCCAAAGAGATTTAATAATTGTGAAATCTGCTGAGTTTCAAAGTAATTATACATTTATTTTATTTCTGAAACACTGATTACATGAAAAATAACAATTAAATTATTTAACATACAGGCTTGGCCCTGTATTTCTAGGATTTTGTATTATACGACTCTAAATCCTCTTTAGTTGCTCAAAAGAAGCTAATGCATTTTAAGTAGTTTATAAGCATGATTTGGATAATTAGCCTGGCTTTAATCAAGTGGCTTCTTTCCTCAAAGGTTAGTTAGACATATGGGGACCAGTGTGGGCCCTGGAGACCAAACTTGAAAGGAGAAAGGCATATGGAGAGAGTCTGAACATCAGGGCAAGATCAGGCTCTGTGTGAAAAGATGCTGAGATCAAACAAGCTGGGCAGCAGTACATACAGAACAGCTTTTCTTTGCTCTCTATTTGAGAGCTGCATATTTAAATACATTTAAAGGAGATTCTGTTGAACATCACGCCTTGGATGGGAGGGAACATTCTCTCTACCCCTCTTGTGTATTGCTTTCTGGTGGTCTCTATTGTATTAGGAACTGCTGTTTCCTCACTGTGGTCCATATGCTTTGTTCAGTGTGTGGGCAGGGCGGTCAGTGATGCTGCAGACCAAGCTTTTAGGGTTTTTACATATATCCTTTTATATATATATATGTATATATATATATTTACATATATTTTTCCATATGTAGAAATCCTTCCACACAGAAGACAGGGGAAAGATGTAATACACACACACACACACACACATATAAAAATAAACATCTAACTAAATAAGCATTCGGAGGAATATTTTCCACGAGTCCCTGTGTGACTGCCCGCAGCATCTGTGTAAAGCCAGCAGAGGGAGCAAACAGCCAGCTCAGCCCTGAGCTAATGTGGGGACACTGAAGCAATTGGAATTACTATGTTTGGAAAGGACTTTTCCTCTCCTGCCCTGTGGGAAGCAATGAACTGTTCTAATGCTCATACACTGCTATTTGCAAGATTTTAACCTGTGCTGTATATGCAGAGATAGCATGCGTTAACATACACAACTTTGTACACTTTTTGTTTCTTCCTTTTTGTAGGAATGGGCCTTAACAAAGGACAAGTCAGTGAAACACATGGATTTGTGCCTTACTGTTGTGGACAGAGCACCTGGTTCACTAATAAAACTTCAGGGCTGTAGGGAAAATGACAGCAGACAGGTTAGTATGTCATGGCTGCACTCTGCAAACGGGGGAAAACAAGGATGGTGAATAAACAATGCACTGGTGATCATATCTTCTATAGGCTCTACTTTTACTGTACTGTTTGTGTGTGTGAAGCTAGGATTCAGGATGTCATAAAGGCAGAATAAGCTTTATCCCAACAGGGGCCTTATGTAAAGGTTTCACCCATTGATATGTAACAGTGTTTAACTGCCACATGTGTCTTTTGAAAGAGTTTATTTATTCCACAATGTCTCTTTGAAAGGTCTAACTCGGTGAACTTTGAATGTTATATATTCTGTGTCTCAGAAGAATGTGGTTTGGCTTTCCTTCTTTTCAGTTGTAGCCTGTTTATAGCAGCACTAGACTCCTTAAATTCATTCTTATCAATGCAGCATTATAACTTCATCTATTTCCCATGCCTGAGGAAAATCACATTTGCAGAGTCATACCATCTTTTTGATCTTGTCATACAACAGCTTGTCTCTTTCTGCTCAGTCATCAGTTCTGATCATCTGCCAGCTTCCTTGCTGCTGTATCTCTGTTTTGGCAGAGAGGTAACTGAAATACTGTTTGTTGATGAAGGAAGGAATATTCTTGCCACTCTTCAGAAAAGGAAACTAAGGAAGCAAGATTTTCTTGATAAGGTTTACAGGCATAATATGGTAGACATACAAGAGAAATCACCATCTTCTTTTTTCTTTTTTTTTAAATCCTGTATTTGGGGTTTATTCTGTCCTTGACATCATCTTGGACAAAGAACTTTTGACAGCACGGATTGGTTGTCTTCTGTAGAATTGAAAGGTGTCTGACAAACTTCTGGATTTCTGTAAAGTTGTCTATAGCGAATGTGCTTCTTGCTTCTCTATGCTCTGTGTTGTAGTGGTACGTGGATGGATTTTGATTCTCATTTTTTTTCTTCAGACCAAAGGTGTCACACAGGTAACAGTGTAGGACAGTGTATTTGAGAAGTTCTGAACTAGAGGGAAATGTGTTGGCCTATTCTGTGTCTTGCAAAGTGTTAGCTGAAAGAACAACTGTTCTGGCAAGGTTTTGCCAGAACTTACATACTCTTACTCAAGAATCATCTAAACTGCTCCTATTATTGCAGTTTTTACAGCTTTCCAGGCACAAGCCAGGGAAGCTTATGAAGACTTCCAAAGACAGGATGTAGAATTCTTGCTCTTCCTGCTTTTCCAGGTCAATAACTGTATTTTCTCTTGCAGAAATGGGAACAAATTGAAAGCAATTCTAAACTGAGGCACGTTGGCAGCAACCTCTGTCTAGACAGCCGAAATGCCAAAAATGGTGGTCTCACCGTTGAGATCTGCAATCCTTCTTTGTCACAGCAGTGGAAATTCACACTTAATCTGCAGCAGTAGAAGGACTTACAAGCAAAATGCTGTTTCAACTGAAAAACATTGGGCAAAGTTTTGATTGAATTACTGATGTATTTCTTAAAACTTTCCACGGAACTTATATACCTCAGTATTCCACCTTTATCTGAAAGTAGAGTGCTGAAGCAGACACCAGGGATCCAGGGGACTCGGAGCACTGCAAAGATGTCACTGAGCATTACTTCACATGAAGAAGGAATTGTGCTGCAGACTTCAACTGTTCCTTTCTGTCTTCAGCTACTACTTGCACAGCAGATAATTAACTCTAGGAACAACTGACGTATTATAAACAAAAGGATCTGAAGAAACATCTGTGGGGAACAGAGTGTGGGAGGGAGGGTGGGAAAAATTACTAGGAGAAGGTAATTTGAAAACTCCATTGGATTAGAAGTCATGGTTTGTCATTTCCAGAACCAGAAGTGTCATTTTGAAGTTTTTTTTTTTTCTCCTGTGTGTACTTGGTAATTTGAATATGAACTTTTCTATGATGGACTCTAAATATAAATATATGAAAGTATATATATTGTCAGCTCCCAATGATTTGTATCAGTTTTCATCATCCTATAATTATCAACAAAGTGATTGACATACGTGTAACCAGAAATTGGATTGGATTGCTAGGAGAGAGAAACTCTGAGGGTGCGGATTTTCTGCTGCTGGGTATGATGTCCGTGCTAACACTGGATGCTTTCGCTTTGCAAACTGGATCTACTTCTTAACACTTCACCCTCACTGGAGATCATGAAACTCAGGAGGAGAAAGAAAATAGCAGAGGAAGTCAATGCATCTGCCCAGATGATTGCTCGGATTGTTTATTCCAACTCGGGAATTCATCACCTGTGCTCTGGATAACGTTAAACCTGTACTTGATATTTGTGTTGATCATTTCTGTAGTACTTTGTCTTTAAAATACTTCTTCCTTAGTTACAAAATTATATAAACTGCACAGAGCTTTTGTGCAGCCATGTTGGTTCAGCACAGTTTTATTCTGGGCCCTAATGAGAAAAAATTGTCTCAAACTCCCCTTTTGAGTTATAGAAATAAGTTAGAATTGTAACACCACTGATAACAGCACAAGATCTGAATTTTAATTTGCAAGGATGAGCAGCTATGTAATATCTCTGAATTGCACTTGCTTAATTTATAGACCTACTACTGGGGAATTTTCTTCCATTTTGTTTCTTTAAATGTAGCTTTTGAATGGATTCAGGCCTGACTCTGGGAATCAGCCTGGATACCTGCATAGCCTATGTGTTTTTAACCATAGAACTTGTGCATTTTGCAGCTTCAGTCCAGCTGATGTCAATTTTATAAAACAATACTGTCAAAGGTAACCCCAACTTTGACCTGTCCTTTCTTATGTTTGCATAGACTATATACTTTTTTATTAAAAGCAAATGCTTCAATGAGCTTTTAAAATGGGAAGGAAAGTAAATAAGTATTAATAAGCAAGACAGCATTGACAAAAATCAGTGCAGACATTGCATGCCAGGAAGTGGTTTTGGAAAGATGATGGATCTTGGGAAAATATAAGGGTCGATCATAAGGAGATGAAAACCATCTGTTGTACTGCAGTATGTTGGTACAGTCCCCCTCTTTCTTCATCCTGGAAGTAGAGTAGTTCCTGATTTCTCATTGTCCCTTGTCTGTACCTATGCATCAGGTGTAGAGATGGTACTCTTGTGGGCAATGTGGCTTTACTGTGCCAGTCATTGTGCCCATAGATACCTTGTGTGTCTGAGTTATGGCCTGCAGGTACCTGCTTACCTTTGGGATGGGGCCATTAAATCCAGTTTTACCCATCCATCATCATCTGACTTTTAAAATGAATAATTAATACTTTTTCTCTGCTTATCCACAATCCACTTTCTCCAAAACTTGCCTGTTTTAAAGGCCAGATAGTGGATAAACTATTTTCAGCTTTTAGTCTCTCCCTGTAGCCTTTTAACCTAGCTGAGAACTTGAAGAACATGTTTCATAAACACAGCAATAGATGCCTTCATGTTTTGGAAAACAAATGCTGAAATATGAGCTCAGCAGCAAGCCAGTTGTTTGAGACTTTGAAAAACAGAATTTAAAAGGAAATTTAAAAACCCAACCACTCAGCTTCAACCATGGAGGTATTTCCATTTGCAGCTTTGATCTAATTGAGGGTGGTACTAACTGAAGTTGGCAGCTGCAGCTCTGAATATTGACCTGCCTCTTATCTCTGAATCAGAATTGCTAGTAAAAGAATATTAAAAAAATCCATATTCCATCTCTTAAGTCTTTAATGACAGCAACATTCATAAAGTAGGAATATTTTTTCAGTAATTCCCCATGGATGCTGTGCATAGGGGTTTTAATATAGGAGCCGTATGTTGCTTTTCTTGGAGAGAATAGACAAGAAGTGGTATCCTTTTGTTATGTTTACATGACAGTGTGCCAAAGTTACTTACTGTGATTTTAGGGGTTTTTAATGCTGAAGAGATTCACCCATTTGAAAGATAAATTAAGAGCCCTTGAAGCAAATTGTGATGGAGTCTCCTGAGAACTTTTCTTACCATCTTCAGAACAAGAATGGTGATACTGTTTATTTTGCAGATTTTCAAAACATAGTTTGGAAACTGTTTTTTTCAGTTGGTTTGAAAAGTCTGCTGTACAGAGCTTGTACTTGTTCATTTTATAGATGGAAACCATCCTTGAAAATTTGTTTAACTTAAATAAAGAAGAACGCTTTATAGATAAGTGTGTGCTGGTTAATAGAACTGAGTAAAGCCAGTAAAAGTCTGCCTGGAGCTTGCGGGTTGAAGTAGTTTTCAAACACTTAATTTCACTTAGTTGCTTCATAAAGTTCCTGTTCTAAAAGTGTGTATATGTGGGTGTATATTTGTATTTAACAAAAGAGATTTTGTTTGTATTTAATATTATAATTTTGAGGAAATCGTCCTATTTTAGAAGCTGTGTTACACCAGGGGGAGGCTGACTGTAATGCTGACTGTATAGTCACCTGAAAATATATTGTCAAGGCACTCCCCCTCCTGCCCCTTTAGGCCTGGGCTTCTGGAGATTCCCACTGTGGCTGTCCTTGCTGCCAGCAATCCCTGTGCCAGGGCCTGGAGCAGCCGCAGCTCTCAGCCCCTCGGGGTGCCTGTGCTCATGGGCTCCTGTTGTCCCCCTGCTCTCTCTTGTGCAGGGGGGCATTCAGGTGCCTGTGCTGCACGAGGTGATAGATTGTAAATACTTCATATTCAAACAAAAAAAAACTTTTTCTTTTTAAATAAAGGGTTTTTAGGGGATGCAAACACTCCACTGGTCTAGTTTAGAGAGTTTGCAAATGAAACTGCACAAAGACAGCTGGGGAGGGAGTAAATCCTGCGTGGGAAGTGATGGGGAGCTGCAAAAGGAGAATTTTCAATTTTCCTTCTGCTGTAAGAGGAAGTGGGGCTGCCAACAGGGCATGGCCTGGCATCCCCTTGGCAGAGCTGGGCTGCAAGCTAAGTGAGATGGAGATGGGACAGTGCTCCAAAAATATCATCTGTGATCAGTCTAGCCTCAGAGATGCCACAGGTCAGCTTTTGGGGCACATCATTCTTTCCCACTCCAGGGCATACAGGGCTAGGCTCTTTGCTCCTGGTCTAAGAAACTCAGCTTTGCAGTCAGCCCCAAGGGCATGATCACCCAGCAGAACCTGCAGAAGCATCTATGGGAAAGAACGAAACACTTCCACTCTTTTAATTGTACTGACAGGAAGAGTTTTGCCTAGCAACTTGTAGGAAAGGAGGAGTCTTGGGTACAAACTTTCTCTGTGTAGCAGAAGTCAGTGACTTTCAAAATCTAAATTAAATCAAGGAAATAGGTCTTTAATATTAATGGATGGCAAAAATAAAAAGGCCTTGTCAAGCTGCAGTAAACAAAAGGAACAGTTTTGCAGCTGAAGATTATATCTGAGAATTCAAATGAGGATTCTCTATCTTAAATGCCCTTTAACACCTGGGAGCTGGCAGGTGATACCAAAAGATAATTACAACAGGTTTCTGGCAACAGAAACTTTTAATCTAATCCAGTGTTAAATGTAGGAGTCTGTTATGTCTCTGCCTCGAGTCTTCCACATTTCCTGCGTGTATTGTTGTCAGTTCACTTCCTAGTGTAAGTGGCAGGACTGAATGAACCATCCAGCAAATTTTGCATTACTGCCAACCAGAACTCCCTTGTTGCCATGTTACCTGAGTACATAGATGTGAAAAAAAGTTTCCCATTCATTTTCTGGAAATTCAGGTCATGTTTTTTAGCAGTTTTTTATGCATGGGTTTACTCTGCTTGCCTGTCACTGTGCATAAAAGCAGATGTCTATACTGCTTTTATAAGGGAATGTTTAAGCTTTACTCTTTGTGGATTAACAAAAGCATTTTAAACCCTGAATTTTCAAGAAGATGCCTGTCTGTGTTTGGAAAGGAAGCTGAATATTGGGAGAGATTAAAAGGCTGTTACCTGCTTGAGGTAAGGGCTGTTGTCTTGTTTAAAGTGGATCCTGTAGAGCATTGCCCGGTTCCTTTCTGGGGTGTTACTGCCATAACTGTAGTTGTTTTAAGATGTTTAATTTTTGTATACAAGTGCCAACATCTACTTAGCCTTACTTAGGTTTATTTTAAATGTAGATGCTTTATGAATTTACATGGCCTCGAGTGGCACACAGGCATCACCTGTGTCCTCCTCCAAGTGTGAAGCACAGTGAATAATTCCATAGCAATAACTTCTTACAGGACGCTCTAGCAAGAGGCTTGTTCCTCTACAGAATCATTTCAAGTGAATGAAGCCACTGAAAAAGACTCTGGGATAATAAGCCATGATTACAGAATGAGCACAAATGTCAGGGTTGCATCTTTTGTTAGTCTGCACATTTTATTTACAGCTTTGCATCCAGTAGTTATTTTAAGATCTGCTAGTAATCAAGCTTAAAAATTGGGAATAAAGTAAGTCCACAGATGTTCTCTCTGCAGCCCTCCAAGAGGTCTGAATGGGTGCAAAATACCCTTTTGATTTGACTTGATTACTTGCAGCACAGCAGCATGTTGCTGCTCTGTATGCAGAAAGAGGGATCTGTTTGATTTCAAGTTCCTATTTCTACCCAGCAGATGTTTTTAACCCAAGGATTTTTTGAGGTGTTTTTTAATTAAAAAGGATCTGGAAGTAGCAAATAGCTTTCTGTCAAACCTGTATTAATTAAAGGTCACCTTTGGTAGTCTGGTAAAAACAGGGTTAGAAAATTACTACTGAGGGTCTGTTGTGCTCTGGTGGTGTGATGAGCACCACTTCTGCAAAACACTTTCCTCAGCTTTTGTGCCACCTTTCTTCCTGTCCAGAAGGTTGTTTTTGGAGTGAGCCGGGGTGGGTTCCTGGTGGCAGCCCCGTGCTCAGCTGAGCCAGCCTATTTGTTGCTGCTGAGAGGGAAAGGAATGCTGATCCTGTCTCTCCTCCCTGGAGCACTGTTTCTGCCCATTCCGTAAGACAAGATAGGGAAGGCTGGCAGAAACAAATGAACAAAATATATAACCAACAACCCAAACATAGAAAGTGTTGTTGCTTTTGGTATCTGAAAGCCTTTTGAGCTTGGCTTAACTAGAGCATAAAATCAAACCTTACATTTTTATAAGAGAGACTGAGGTGAGGGACATTCTGGTTTGCTTTCCAGTTGAGATGCCTATAGTAATAATAATGCTACTACTAACTTATACCAAAACAGCCTTATTGCTGATATCTAAAGCCAGCAGCACCTGTAGTGTCAAGAGAGGAGGAACAGGGGGTGAGAGAGACAAAATGATTTTAAGTTTTGCATCAAGGTCTGGGTTTCAACACTAAGCCAATGTTTGATAGGGAGTTTCCTACTAGAAAGGGACATAACACTTCAGTCTCAACAATCTGGAGAAAGAAAATGCTCCACCCTGTGTGCAGTTTGTGCTTTGTGTGGCGTGGAGTGCACCATACTGGTGTTAGGCTCTCTGCCAGCTGGTTTTCAGAACTGTATCAAGACATTGCTCTTCTTTTTCCAGTTGAATGAGTTATTTGAGAGAGGGGGGCATCTTTTGGTCACTGGTGAGGGTCAGGGCTTCTGTCTTGGGAGGAGCTTCAAAAGAAGATGATGCACACACACTCTTATTGGTGTCTCGGTAGAAAAGATGAAAAAAGTGAAGCAGAAGAGAAAGAGAGGCAAAGTGAGAGGGTGTGGAGAAGCAGATGCAGAGCTGCAGCTTAGAATGTATTTCAAAGTCGGTAAATTTGTGGTTTCAGGAAAAATGAGATCAAGCTCTCCTGTGCTCTCCAGCTTCAGCTGTAACATCTTCAACAGTGGTATCTGTGCCAAGTGCTCACCTTCTGTTTGGATGTGACCTCTGGCAGGAGCTCAGATGTAAAAGACCAGCTACAATTTTCAGAAGTTTTTAGGACTGTTAGTTTTCAAAAATAAAATTTAGGAAGCTTAAACATCTTAAGAAACAGATGAATTTGAGAATTAGGAAATCTTATTCTTCAGCTGATCTAATTCTCCTTTTGTCAGCTCTTCCAATATAAGTTTGTTTTAATGAATAATTGCTTCCGGGCTGAATGTCTAGCTTCAACTGTGAGCCATTTGTCTGCTAATTATGTTTGATTCCTTAAAATATTTTTTCATAGAATCAGAGCTTCTGGAATATGATTCTGTCATTTCTTTACTTTTGCCTGTACAGACTGAGCCCTTAAACTAGGTGAGAAGCAGGTTTTTCAGGTCACACATTGCTACAGCTGTTCCCTGACCTGTCCTCAAGGCAGACAGAGGGATGATGAGGGGTGAAGGTCCTTCTCTCAACTCCAGTAAAAACAGGATGGGGCCCCTATGGTTGTTACCTGTGTAAGATTCCCACTGATGCTTCTCACTCCCATTGTACTTGGGGCTTTGTAAGAAAGACAGCCAGGCAGTGCTCTGAGTGATCCTGAAGGGTGTTACATCTTCCTTGGCTTCCAGCAAATCCCGTGTGGCAAGGTAAATCGATGTTGGGCCTTTAGCTGTTTATTTTTCTGGGGGAAATCAGTAAAGAGAACACTGCTGGATGTCCATGAGCTGTGCTTGCAGGCAGCTGGTCGGAACTGATGCTCTTGAGAGCCTGTCAGTTCACCCATGGAACATCCCAAAAATTGGGTGTCCACCTAGGAGTCTCTGTGGTTCCCATTTTACAGAACAGGATTAGGTGCTGTAATGGATTAAAGTATTTGCACAGCATACAGGTAAATCTTAGAGAGGGAAAATGGAATGAGGGAGACAGAGATAGCTCAATCACAAGCCAAGTGGCACAGAGTGGATGCCAGGGGCCACTTCTTTCCCTGCTAAATCTGAAGTCCTTTATCAGCAAGGAGCAAGAATTGTCCCATTTTGAGCTGGAAAGGCAGGGTGGCTGTACAAGAAGAGTTAGATCATGACAGTAAGTAGTATATGGATAGGGAGTTAACTCATGGCTGTTCTTTACAAGTACTGAATGAGAAGGCAAAAAAAAAACCCAAAAAAGATGTTTCCAGGTACGAGGTTTAAGACAAAAGCACTTCATATTGTTGAAAATTAATCCATGGATGTGACAGCCCTTTCAGTGGAAAACAGGGCTCTAAAACATGCAAATTTACGAACATGCACCAGGAAGTCTCTAAGCCAGAGATTGATGGGAGCTTGAAGGGCAGGTAGAGGTAATATTATTTGGTTTTAATTCCATTCCTTTGGTCTTTCCTTAGGCAATTTCTTGCTGGGTTATCAAATCCTTTGGTTCATGCTGGCTCATGTTTTCCAGCTGAAGTGTCCTGAGGCTGGACAGACACATGGATGCACTGAGCACCTTTGGAGCACAGGTGGCAAGAAAAGAGAGTGCAGCACCAGGAACGTGCCAAGGGGGGCAGTGCCAGGTGAGCACACCCAGAAGGAATGACAGAGCAGTTGATATTAATTGTGCTGGGTGGAGAATCTCATCTCCAGCTCTCATTTCAAATTACTTTTCTTGCTGCTTACAAAATGGTGTCCTTAACCTGTCACATGAAACGTGAAGATGTTTCTGGTTAATTTTTACATTATAACAAAAAATGGCTACAGACAGTTTTTAAATTTCAGACTTTCACATTGAGGAAATATGGGGAAAAAATGAGTATGGAAAGGATTAGGAAATTAATTTTGTATTTTATTGTGAATAGCAGTTTAGTGCCTTTGGGGACCAAATTGCACATGATTTTAAGAATTTTATTCCTATCCAAAACTGCCACAGACATAAACCCATAGAACCTGTATTCTCAAAAGTCTCTTTGGTAGAAGATGGCATCTTTGACATTCTGGTGTCTTTTCATTGCATAAGTCCCTAAGGACAGCCTCTGAGAGCTTCTGAAGAAAACAAGTTATATAGAGCTCTGAAAGCACGCTATGGGATTTGCAATTAGCCTGGGTGCAAAGATCTTTGTGCTGCATCTGGTTTTTGACCTTTGTTAGCAGTGCCTGGGGAAAGGCTTGTATGACCTTCTGGACATCTGCACCTGGCACAAAGCGGGTCCTGGTTCAAGGTGGGGCACCCTGGGCTCCATTGCTAGAGAAATTATGACAAAAAGGGCAGGTGGCTTTTGCCCCTGGGAACCCCTGCACTTTGGGATTGGTTGGAACCAGCCCTGCTGTTTTGGCTGGTGCCAGCACCACAGTACTTCTGTGATCCACTTCGTATGGATTAAACACTTTCTGGAAATGAAGCTGAAGACGTGCCCAGCCTGTGTGGAGCAGAGCTGAGGCCGGCAGGAGTGACCGATGCCCTTGCAGCAACAGCCATTGGATGACTGTCCAGAAAGATTTAAAAAAAAAAAAAAAAGGCACTTATATAGATTTGGCCAAATAAAAAGTCGTCTCATGGGGGACACAAAGGGTGGGCCCAAATCCGTGTGAGTGGAAGGGGACCTTTTAGCCTGCTTGCTTCAATTCTGCTTGAATACTTGTGTTGGAGGAGGCATCCTGTCAGCCTTGCTCCCTGTGCCTGCACAGGCTGGAGCAGGAGCAGTCACAAACAGCATTAGTGCTCATGTTATTGTGTGAGGAGCTCTGTTACTGTGCTGGTGCTCTCTGGTGGGCAGGGGAGGTTACCTGCCCCTCACAGGAAAGGTTTTGGGGGAGGGGAGGGAGTGTTGTCTGTAAAAAAGAGGCAGCCTGAGCCCAAGGTATTCCCAGAGAAAATGCTTGTCTGTGCAGGATGGTTATTTCTGTGTTCACCTATGCATCCCACCCCACTGCTGTTTTATCTGTGGGAAATATCCTTCCCTTTCCCAGCAGATGGACTTGGCTTCCCTTGTGGGTAGGATCAGAGTCGTGCATCCTGTTGGCAGCTCTGCTTTCTTTGACTGGGTGCCCTGGAGCACGAATTTCCTTAGGAAAGCCAGAGATGGCAGCAAGACAAGTTTCCTGCCGGTTCCCTTGTTCCAGTTTCCTCCTTTTGGCAGAACAGAATTTGATTTTCTTTCTCACTGTTATTATGGGCTGCGAAGAACAGCTCTTAAATTAGCCCCGAGGAGGTGGAAAGGTAGAGGAGTCGCTGTGGGGAGTTTGGTCTGACGCATGTAATAAGCACAAGCTCTACCTGATTTGACTGATGAACCCTGTCATATGCACAGCCCTCTCCCCAGTTTGTTTTTGTTGTTTTAATTAACTTTTGGCAGCCATGCCAAATGCAACTCCTGCGCCTTTTCCCAACCACTGCTGCAATGTTACAGTGAAGTTCTTTGGCCAAAGCTTGGCTTGGGAGGCTTGGGTCTATCCAAGGAGCCTCCTGTGAAACTCAAGGCCTGTGTGAAGGTGCCTAAATATCCCACAGCAGTGACCCTTTATCCCCCTTTCCTAAAACACTCCTGCTCCATCTTGTCCCCACTGCTTTGAGCAGCTCAGAATCCGACAGCTCTGCTGTTCTTGCCACTTCTTCGGGACATTTGTGCACTGTTTGGCCAGAGATGCTCCTGCTGGACATCTGCCAAAGGGAGCACTTGCACAGCACTGCGGGGGAAGCTTGGAAGGGCAGAGTTGGGCTCTTCAGCCATCCCATGTGGATGTGCACCTGTGGGGATACAGATCTGGCATGTGTGATACTGGGCCTGTTACCAAAGCCTCTGAAGGCTGTCCCTCTCTAGGGGACACTTCTCCTCAGCCCCAGGGACTGTGGAGCAGTTGCACTGCTCCAGTGTGAGAGGATGGATGCCCTGGAGCACTGAGCTGCTGGGGAGGGGAGGGAAGGCAGCACACAAACCCCTTCAGTGCCCTGTAGCATCATTGGGCAAAGCGGGATTTAGGTCACCTGCCTAGGGAGCAGTTTGCTCTCTGCTGACTGCCTCTATCACACAAGCCTGAGGTGCTGACAGGAGAGAAGGGCAACTTTTGAACCCCAAGTATAAATTCCCTTCAGATAAGGTGTTATGGTTTGCTTTCAATGAGGGAAGGGAGCTTTGCAACCACCCATTTTTACAGAAATCTGCCCTAAGAAGGTAGAGCTGCTCATACCTTCCTGGGTGCCTCAGCCTTTGCATAGAGCCCCAAAGAACAGCAGCCACATCAAATCTCATCCACTGCTGATTTTCATTATCCACATGAAAAACTGGGTTAAGCTACCTCAGGCAAAATAATCCTGCAGGCTACTGCGAGGCTGTCCTTGCTAGAGAGGCTCTGCCAGCTGGGAAAGGGCACTGCTTTCGTGCAACAATGAACCTGACCACGATATAAATAGCTCCTTGTTGTTCAAAAAGAAACAGTCAGAGGAAATTCTTACTCTCTTTCTGTTGCAGTTTTCTCCCTTTCAGGTAGCATAAAAGCCATTTGGTTATTTGCAGCACAGAAGCAGAGCTGGTTGGGACCAGTGGCCATAAAACCAATGAGACAACAGGTAGGATGAGCACATGGGGAGAAGAGTAGGGTCTGGCCGGTCAGGCACATCTGGTGGTTAAACCTGATGCAGAGGCGTGAGGCTGGGTCCCACCCACAGAGCTGCAGGACAGCGTTTCCAGCCCCCTGGGGTTTGGGCTGTGGCAGGGCAGCTCCCTTGTAGCCTAGTTTTGTTTGGCACCTGCTTCTCCCTTGCTCAGAGGGAGCCTGGTCACTACTCCTGCAGGCTGCTCTTTGGGGAAGCAATGAGGGAAGGGTCCATCCCAGTGCCTGCAAGCTGTTCATGATAGGTGATTTACCACTGGCCTGCTGAACCACCACTCTATACATGTTTCCATTGAAATTTGGTGGTGATGCGACTGGAAAAATGATGAGAAACAGATCATATATGCTGGCCTGTGGGAAAAAGTTCCTGAATTTGTTTTGCTTGTCACATGAGCAATAGAAAGCTGTTGCTGGCACCCCCTGAGTCCACTTGAATGTCTGTGCTTGGTGTGTGTTTGTGTGTACTTGCCCCAGGCCAGGGGCTTTCTTTTTTTTCTTTTGTTCAAAAAAGCAGCTTCTAAAATCACTGTAGTGCACCACGCCTTGAAATTGGCTGCTGTCATCCCAGGCAAGAGGATGCGGCTATATATGGATGATTTGTTTAAACTGTCTATGGCCAGTTTGTTGCACTGGCCGAGACCCCTGAAAGGGCTACAGATGTTTAACAGCTGGTCTGAGTCCTACTGAATACCTTTCAGATACTCCAGGGTCACATACACCAAGCTCCTGGCTGCAGTAACAGGTTTTCTTCATTAAAGGTGCAAGTATTTCTTCTATTTTAGTAAGCTTATTAAACCTGACTTGCAGTATTTAATAGCACTGCTTGCTCAGCCTGGCTGCAAACTGTGGGTGATCATCCGTGACCAATTTAGTAAATACTTGACATTACCTGGTGTCTGAAAAGACAAACTGTGGAACTCTGCAGTGGCACTTTTGAAATTGCTTTACTGAACAGAGCAACGCTTTACCTGCTCAATATTAATTACAGGGCAGGAGTGGAAAAAAAAGGTGATTATCTGAACACAGAAATGCTATGCTGATGTTATGCTGAGCTACTTGTTGGGATGTCTCTCTTCTATCCAGTCTCAGAAGTAGCTGTGGGTTTTAGGTGATGGTGAATTGTTGAGTAATGGAGAGGACTGAAAAAAGATGAATTGGGGTGTCGAGAAGAACAGCACACATAGACTGGAGGAACACCAGCAGGTACAGAATTACATTTTTCTGTGCAAGTGCTGGATGGGGTCTTTCCTCTGTGGCTAGGTGAAGATACACACTTGCTTATGTTTGGAGACCAGCTTTTCCAGTCCATATGTCCAAGATATAACTATGCCCATTGATTCATGTGTTTGTCTTTATCTCCAACAGTTTCAATCTTAAAAGGCTTTGGGATACTGACAGACTAGCAGGCAATGAACTTTTCCAGTTCCTGAGAGTGATTTGCAATTTATTCTGGCGTGACTGCCTGCAGATGCTAATCTAACTCACAGCAAATAAATGTCTCTCCCCTCCCTGCCTTCCCTCCAAACTTTCCATTTTTTAGCGATTATTACTTGGCATCATTGTACCTGACTGTTTCTAAATTGTGTGTGTCCAGGAGGGATGGAAGAGGTTTGCTTTGCTATTTCCCCAAAGGGTTTGAGACAATGTTGTGATCTTAAATCCTGCCTTGTTGCCCTTGGAGAGTCTGAATCTGGCAGGAGGAGTATCTAACCTTTCTTTTAAGGTTGCAATCCAGCCCTGAGTCACAGAAGTAGAAAAAGGAGCATGTTTTGGCTTGTTGCACCTCGGTGTGCTCGCACTGCAGTTGGTACCAGCTGCCTCCAGGCCAGTGCACGGCAATGGCTGCGCTGCGGGAGGTGAGTCTGTCTGCTCAGGGAAGGTGATTCTCCTCCAAGTTTGTGGATTGCCAATTCCCCATGAATCTGAGAACCTCCTTTGCTGCTGCTCTTGTTTCTTTGATGAAGGACAGACTGCAGATTCCCAGGCAAAACCTGTGACAGGAAACATAACCTGCAAAAAAAGCCCTGGTAAAATACATTAATCCAATGCCAGCATCTCTGGTGCAGGTGTTCCTGTAGAATCCTGTCCAAGCCCTCACCTGGGGAAGTCGGAATATCAGAGAAGTGAGAGAGATTTCTGGCTTCTCAATTCTCATCACCTTTTGTGTGTTGATTTCTTAAACTCTCATTCCCAAAGACAACACTGTGACTGTGCTGTAATCGAAGGAAACTACAGCACGGAGGCTGTCTCTGAAGAGAGTGGAGATGGCTTTGCCTTGCAGGGGTCTGATGAAATGCCATTCATTACTGCCTGTAAAGTGCTTTGCCAAATCTCGGGTGAGGGTGCTTTAGGAGAGTCTGTGCTTTGACTTGGTGACAGCTGGGGGTGTCCTTCTCTGCGGTGTCTGTGAGGTGGCATTTTTATTCTCTCTGTTCCTCTCTGGGGACAGAGGGACAAGTGGAATAGGATATTAGAAAACACTGCAAAAGGGAATGTTAAGTTTGGCTTAATTAAGAAAGACCATGTTGTTGGAATTATTAATTGCAAATTCTCTTGAGAATAATTTCATGAGAGATTGAGTTACTGCAGGCCCTGGCCTGATCTGAACGGATGGCAATGCTGTAAATGACAGCACCAAGGTAATGCGTGTGTCTGTGTCAATCAGATCATGGATTTCATAATTTCATAAATTAAATTCCTTCTTTTATTCAATTAGTGTGTTAAAGATGATTTGCATTGCTTATTGTACCTCTGGTGGTGTGGCCTGATTAGACACAGTGTTAGCTCTGGTCACAGCACACCCAGGGAACAAAGTGCTGTGCTGCTGGGGGCACCTCTCCAGCCGTGACAGGGAATAAGGAGAAATTCTCGTTTGGTTTATGGCACAGCTGAACATCTTGTCTGGTGTGTAGCTGGTCTCACTGCAGGGGCTTGTAATCCTCTCCTTAGGTCCCTCCTGCTGTGTGTGCCTATGGAGCAATGCAGGGAGCCACCTGTGCGTGGCTGTTCCCATCTCGGGGAGCCGTCCCACCCGCCAGGGTGTGTTCATGCCGATCCATCACCCTGATGGTGCACCTACTTGTTTCCAGCCTCGGCACTCCTCTGGGATGAGCCAGCCTCCACTCTGAGCTGCAGGCACACACTGTGGTTTGATTGCTTCTTGAGCCTGGATGTGACGTCTCAGAGCAGAAACTGTGAGTTCCTCCCCTGCTGCTCAGCTGTGATTGTTGCGGTGCAAAAAATACACAGCAAAGGAGAAAAGGAGTCTGTTTTTTGTGTGAAGGGGCCAGACTGTCTTTCAGACCAGCATTAAGGGCTGTCAATGCAGCTACTTACATGTTGAAAAGATTTCTGAGATCGTGGCTGTGTTGAACAGCCAGAGTCTCTTGCCCTCCCCTTTTTTGATACTAAGCAACTTCAGAAAAATAGTCCCCTCCTAGGGACTGGGTCTATAAAGATATCAAATAGGTCAAGGGACTTGTTGCTGGTTGCTTCTGTTAATGCTTTTGTTTCCTTGGAATTCTAGCTTTTTCTTTGGACAACTTAGGTGCAAACTAAATTCCTTCATGCAGAAAACACAAGATGCTATGAAGAAACACCCTGAGCAAATCAGACACAGCAGCCTGACAGATCCCAGCCAGAGGTCAGTGCTGAGCTACACTCACACAGCTGGAGATGCCAGGCAGCCTGGTCCCAGCAGAGCCTTTGCAGCCATGGGGAAATGAGTGACACAGCCCAGGGCTGTGGTTGTTGGCAAAGACCGACTGTAACCCCACTAATGTGTTCTCCTGCAAGGCTTCTGCTCCCCTGGTGGGATAAGGTTTAAACCAGGTCCTAGCAACTTGCTGACTTGGAGCTGTGAAACAGCGGCCATCTGCAGATCACACATGTCTGGTTTTGCCTGCAAATGCCACTCATTTGGCATGCAGGTCACAGGTTTGGTGGGTACCCCTGGTGGTATAAGGTTTAAACCAGGTCCTAGCAACTTGCTGACTTGGAGCTGTGAAACAGCGGCCATCTGCAGATCACACATGTCTGGTTTTGCCTGCAAATGCCACTCATTTGGCATGCAGGTCACAGGTTTGGTGGGTACCACTGGTGGTGCAGACAATGCTCGCCAGGAAGAGCCAGAACAGTGAGGACAAAGGGCTGGTTCTGTTCAGCAGAGATATTTGAGAGCTGGGACAGCTCTCCCCGTCCTTGTGTGCACCCCGCTCTGCCCTGAGGTGGCTGGGATGAACTGCTTGTCAGGGTCAGGACGATGTGGCGGGGACAGTGGTCCCCTTTCCTATGCCTGTGTGCAGACTACACTGAAAGGCTTTTTGAAGTCAATTATTTCTAAAGAAAATGCCCTTGTCCCCAGTGGCTGGATAAAGATGGTAGGTTTATGATTCTAATGGATCCTTAGAGTGTGAACCTGTAACTTATCTTGCAGTATATGCTCTACATCCTTTCACTTACACACCCAGAGCATGACCAAACATCTTTCCCACCTATTTTGAAAAAGAACAAGACAGAAAAAGCAACCGGTAATATATCTGACTGTATTTCAAAGTTGTTGATTGTAAACAAACTTTGTTGAAGAAATAAAATCACATGACAAGATATCAGAGTGATACTATAAATCCATTTTGTTATTGTTGCCACACTTCACATTTTTGGAACTTGGAATTTAGCTTATGGTGTACAAAACTTGTAAAAATTTATTGCAAGCGTGCCTTTGTGTAGAACAAAACTGGTGTCACAGAAATAGTTCCCCGTCCCATGCAGAAAACACGGTTGTGTGTCTCTTACTGTGAAGAGGTCACACACCTGCATTTCCTGAAAGACTTGGCTGTTATAAAATTGCTCTGAGAAGATTTTAAAAAAGAAAATAAAAAGGAAAAAAAAAAAAAGTAATTTGCAGTGTACACTTTACCTCTGGAATTTATGCTTTCAACAGAAATCTTTAGAATTATAAAGAATATGGGACTTTGCAACAGAACCGCAGTTGCTGATGGTGTGAGCACAGCCCAGTGGTCTTGAAAGCACTCAGCCACCTAAGGCCCATCTTCGCTTTTGGAACTGTCACTGCATTTGATGGAATGTAAGTTGCACACATTGAAAATAAATGAAAACAAAATGTCGAAGGGGAGACTCCTTCTCCGGAATCCCCATTGTTCCTGTTTCTACTGCGGCGCTTCCACAGTCTGTAGCTTCCATGCTGTGCTGACATGCAGCAGTGCTGTGACTCCAAGGCTGATGACTACTGAACATGTATAGTCTAAGGAAAGGCATGGAGTGAGGCCAGGGATGTAGCTAAAGCAGGGTTTATGTTACTAAATCAGCTGTGCAGACTGGTTATGTTAAACATCAGCCTTTTCTTTTAATCCAAAGGCAGCAGGAGAGGGGAGGATACATGCTGGAATGATGAGAGTTAGAAGGGATCACCTGGCTCCTCTCCCTCCACATGCCCAGCCTCCGAACTTTCCTCTGCCTTCTCAAACCCACTGTTGCCCTTGAACTCTTCCTTGTGTCAGACCATGCTGATTAGCCTCACCTTTATAGGGTCAGATTAATCTCTGGCATAAACCTGAGTTTTGTTGTCTCTGATATCACCTCCAGACCATGGGATCAAGCTATTTTTTTATTTCAGTGCTGAAATGGCAGGCAAAGATTTGGCTTAGAAGAAAAACTCAGGTTGCAAAAGTAAGTCCGAGAGACCTGCAAACTGTTTTCCATCAAATGAGCAATTATGTTTCATAGAGACATGCAAGTTGTTCAGCAGTCACATTTTGCAAATGCCTTGACACAGATTATTTGAGAACAAGACCACAAAGTTACTTTGACACAAGTGGGCTGGGGCTCTGGACAGCTGAACCTAGTGTACTGTGCTTTGCTTTTCAATTTCTAGGCTTTTGGGGGGCACTAGTGGAAATAGGTCAAAATGCTCTGAAGTCTAGAGCACGCTGTAAATACTTGAAGCGTGAAAGCATTTGCCAGAGTGTTTATTTTAGAAACACAGTTGCCAGGGCTGGGAGCAAACTGCATAGGCCTGGCATCTTCCCTTCCCTAGAAAAACTTCTGAGACCAGCTTGACTATGAAGTCTGCTTGTCCAAGGAGCTTGGATTGCAAATTGCGATCTCATGCCTCCCAGCTTCTTTCCCCAGTCAGGTCCTGCACATCATGGTCCTACAGCACAGCATGACAGTCCTCTCCCACTGAGTTACTCACTCAGGGCCCCCATGCATCCAAGGTTGTTCAGGTACAGCAAATAATGCTTTTGTGGGCAAGGTTTTTGCACTACATATCACGTGGACCACCTTGACATCCAATACAAGCAATTATTACTTCAAAAGGGTGATACAAAAGGGATTTACCACTTAAGGCCTTTTCGTGATACCTAACAGCTCTTCACCAAACCCATCAGAGTGGAAGGGCTTCAAAAAACAAAGCAAAACACAGAAAAACTCCCCAGACCCTGTTAAAGGTCCCTCTATGACAGCAATCCAGAGCTGAGGAATCTTACAGCCATTCCCGCTGGAGCAGTGGGTGTGGTGCTGCTGAAACCTGTTTGGGGTCCATCTGAACCTGCTGGGGCAGCACTAATGGGCCAAAGCAGACAACACCTTCACAGTGACTGCAATCAGAACAGGCTTCAGAAACAATACCCTGTTTCATCTGAGATCTGCAAAATAGCAGAAAGGACCAGCAAACCAATACTACAAAAGTAAACTGAAGGGCCAGCTCTGTGTTGTCAACAATTCCAGACTGACCAAGAACCTGCAGGATGCTATGGATGTGTTCTAAATGCAACGAAGGAGGGAAGCAAAGGAAAGTGTGGGGCAGGAAGCTTCACCAGGGCTAGATTTCCAGATGGACAAAGCTGTCACTCAAAAGAAGAGGAAGAGATCCTTTTTACAAAGCACAGCTGTTCTCAACTGTTTCCCAACAGTGAGGTGATGACACAGGGGTGTTTCCAGTTCACGATGCTTCTGGAAACAAAGGTAAGTTTAGGAAGAATTGCGACAAGAATGATTATATATCAAGTAGCACTGATGAGAGGCTTGCTTTTGAACAGATGATGTGATGTGTTGGTGCAAGTATCCTAGTTAACAGCAGGCCAAATATATACCTGTTTTGAGCTTACAGTTCCTTGCCTTTGTGAAACTGTGAACAGGCCTTCGGCACTTGAACGTTTTTCTCAGCCAGATTGAGATGGGCTCGTTTTACAAACAACCAATCTTGCATCAATCTGAGCATGGAGAAAATACCATGGTAAACTCCACAACAGAGGTGGATGGAAGACTTCATATTCCATCTAAGCCTCAGTGACTTTTCTCAACTCAGTAATTACTTGTCTGAATTTCACTCTGTTTACTGGACTATTGCAGAGCTTCAGATTTTTCATTTATCTCTTCTAAGTTCCTCTAGGCTTGTTGGGCTCCTATGTTTTATCGAATTTTCTCTTACCTTGAGTGCAATTTGGTTTTGACTCATGCCAGCCTGTATGAAGGAACCTGTGCTGTCCCACAGCCCTTACTTAGGGGGAAATGATATTTGGCATACTTCCATTTCTAGTTTGGAAAAGTGCTTTTGAACAAGAACCAAGTCACTGAAAACACAGAACATAGCCCTAATCAGCAGGAATGCAAACTCCAATTTACAGTTTCATCACCCCCCTTATCTGTGCTGTGCCTTGGTGTCTGGTAGGAAAGGAGAAGCTTTGATAAGCTAATGATGTCTCACGAGTGCTGAGGTTGTTACGCCACTTTTCAATCCTTGCTTGGAAAGTACCAGAGATACACAGAATTATCAGAGCAGCATAATCCCCCCCCCTCCTCAGTAAAATCAGCTCTAGCACGAGGGGACCAAGGTGTGGAAGAATGAGATACTGGAGGCTGCTTTCACTACTCGCCAGCTAAAGACAGACTTCTAAATAAATGTTCGAAAGAAAATAACATCTTCAGGAAAAAAAAGGCCACAGAAATACAGCTGGAGGTAAAAAATGGGAATGCCGTTGTTGAGTTGCTAAATTCAGTTTTCTCTAGGAATTACGTGACGAAAACAAAGTTGTACTTCTATATATTATGATTCCTAGACTACTTATATATAGAAGGGTTGGGGATAGAGAATAGAAACAGAAAACGGAGGTGAGATTTCTTTTAAATTGTGCCCTATCGTCAAGTGTACAGATGGGCTGAAGTAAAAAGTGGCAGAATTCCTGCAAGCCCTTGAAGCATTTTTCAACTGAGACAATAGTGGAAACCACTTCCCAGTGGCTTCTAAGCTCTAGCGAGTGCTGTGTTACTCACTGGGAAAAGAAATGTTTTCCAAGAATGGATCGTGGCATGACAGACATTTCCTGAAAATACTGTGCATAGAAGGTGGTTGGTATGTCTTACTGATGGTCTCGGTTCTTTGAAACAAAGTTTGCATACCATGAGCAAGTAATTATCAGTTTTCAGAAGTACATGTCAGTGAAAATTCAACTCAGCAGGAGAGAAAGGAGCTGTGCTGTGCTCCCTTCACTACTTCAGTGTCAAACTTTTTTTCCTGAAAAAGTTTACAGACATTCCTCTGTGACTTGGTTGGCATTTTGACTGCATTTTACCTACTGCTGAGTTCTCAGATCTCTTACCCGGATTGTCTTAAGGCTACAAACAACCCAAACTATCATTTCACAAGCTATTGCACAATTAGACACACACGCACTATAACGAGCATCCTTGCACTACTTTGAGAGTAACTTTTTTCCCCCCTTTAATTAGGGAGAAGCTTTAATGTTACAAGCAGGTGGGGAACCAAATCTGAGTAAGCCAGTTTGCAGTAAAGAAAATAATCCTACACAGGCTGAGCTGCAGTTGACAAACTTTAGCCTTTTAAAAATTATTCTGTATCTTCCTTAATTACTTTGCCTTGGCTGTAGTAACAGAAAAAGTGCAAGATGCTTTTTCAACAAGGAGAAATCTTAACTTCCCCCAACGCTATCCACTTCCAGTCAATAAAGGGAAAAGATGAGGGGGAAGAGTCATCTGTAGATATAGACTACACTTTGGTGGCTTTTGCTTGTTGGCTTCAAGAGCCAAAATTCAGGCATTTTGTACATATAAATATATATAAATATTTTTGCTTACTTATGGAATGTTTGTGCATGATTAGAACACCAGTTCAAAATGATGAGGGATGGTTAAAGCTAAGAAAATGAAATTCATTGCAAAGCTATAATTTTGTCTTCATTTTTCTCCTTTACAAAGGAGACTAAAGCATCTTCCCTGTAATAGTCAGCCACTGTGTAATCCCCTGTCAACACCAATTCTAGGGAAAACTACTCAGGACCAAGTCCCTGAGGCAAAAAGCTAGGACCTTATGATTTGAGCTCAAGTAATCCACATAATTAACAGCATACACTAGTGAAAAATTAAATATTCTGAGGCCTCAGGCCTACTGTCACCTAAAAAAGAAAAGGCATTTTCTGTACGGGATAGCCTGGATCCAGGCCTTTAAGCATACATAGTTATGTAACAATTGGCCAAGGGCTCCAGATTATCCCAATGGCCTACAATGTAGCTGGAGAGTGGTCTGCCTACTCCTCAGAAATGCCAAGTGGCTCCAGGGTGGTCTTGGAAACCATCCCATGTCTGCTGGGGGCATGGGTATCCTGCACATACTCCAGCATGGCTTGGGAGTGCAAGGAAGCAGCTACTGTTCATTTAAGCCATCCCATCAGCCAGACTTTTCCTTACTGCTCCAGTTTTAACTACCATATAAATTGATGGGATATAATGAGCTAGTAGCTACTCTTCCTGATGCAATATAGGCTGGCATTGTCTGAAGCAATGAGAACACTCTGTGAAATTTCCTGAAAAAAGAAAACTGTAGGTTTATATTGCTGAACATTAATTTTTCATGCTTCAGGCTAGCTGCTGTCTCCCTTTGAATACTTACAAGACTGTCAAGAACCAGCTATCAAACACATTCAGTCTGAAGAGGGGTGCTCTCAGTTCTCTGCAGGGCTAAGAAATTTTGAACTCATCCTTGGGTTCCTGTGCAGCTTGGCATTGCCAAGGGCTAGAGCGGTACAAACCCACCCCCTTCTTTTGTGGTTAGGAGGCCTCAGTACACAAAGTTTTGTCCTTTCTCCCACGCTTCCTGGGTGGAGACCTTGTGGAGTGAGAAGTGAAAAGGATGCTTAGGAATCCCGCTGCTGTTCACTGTGCAGCTGGCAGGCAGAGCAGGATGTGTGGGACAGGCTCCAGGCTGTAGCACAAGCAGAATGACCATGGAGTTGGCCATCCCCTTCTCTCCTTGCAACCAGGTGAGATCTGCCTCTAAGTCTACTCCAAACAGTAAGACTTTGGTGGAAACAGAAAGGTGTCAGTGCAAAGATACTCCATGGGCTAGTCATTCATTTACTAACCCCTGCTGGATTCTTCCTCTGTTGTTATTTACATGCTATGCATTTGCACGTCACAGAATGCTGAAATCTGAGGAGTTTCCACATTCATGTTGGTTACCCTCTATTGCCTCTTGTCAGATAGATACATGTAATCTGGTAAGATTTACACTGATAAATCAATCATTCACTCCATTCCTCTTCAATCAACTTGAGTCATTCTTTGGGAGTAAAGTAAAACTTTTCAGGCTTGGGGTCCTCTAATCAACATGGTTTTCTGCCCTGTAAGTTAATGCAATTCTGTTTGTGTCCATCACTGCTAACCTTCAGAATACAGAGTTTTTTGATGATTGAGTTGTGGACTGAAATTAATAAAGTGTAGAGGGCAGGGTAGTATTTCACCTCAGTATTGATTCCCTCATTTCAATCATACCTCTCTCTCTTGGCATTGTTTTCTGAAACTCCAGTGGCTTTCAGATTCCACGAGCACCAAAACATGGCCTTGGCCACCAGCTCACAATGATGCTTGTCCTCTACAGTGTCACTCAGAACAGAAGAACTCTTTGGGCTTGCTCTGTTCTAGCAAGGTTTAAGGTTGGGTACAACTGGACTTCTTTCCTTTTGTAAGACACAATGCTACGTTATTTTGCTAAACATGTAATCTGCTTAATTACAACTACTGTGACAAGCCCTGAACTCTACCAAAAAGAATTCCTACAGAACACCCCACAGTGATAATGGAAATCACATGGCTATTAGTGACATTTTTTTTCTGCCAACTGTATGCCAAACAAAATTCTAAAGTGGACCAAAAAGGTCTTGACAGTTACCAAAGAAAAAGCAAGAAATTACTGTTCTTAAAACCTTAACAGTCCATTACATTAGCTTTTAAAGCAACATTTAGATACAGTTGAAATCAAGAAAAAATATAGTTGATATATTTTGATTTCTCACCTGTACACTGACCGTGGCAGTTAAGATGTGAGGCAGTATTACTTACTGGTTTACTCACTGTTAATACTTACAGTATTAATCACTGTTTGTGTATAAAATGTTTCATGCTGGTTAAAAAAGAAAATCAGTGTAATGTATTTGTCATTTTGAATTCACTAATGTATTTGGTTTCTCCTAATTTTCCTGTGTTCTAACTGGGATCGAATTGTCTTACGTTACATTATTAAAAACAAAGGGGAAAAAAAAAAACCCACGGAAAGAAAAAATCATGACTGGTCCTCAGCTCCTGGCTGCCTGTCTGTGAAGGTTGTGTTTGTCAAGATGCCTGCTGCAGTGTTCCTGTGCTGGGCTGCTCCGCCTGTCCCACCGGAGGACAGCAGCGATACCTCGTGGGATGGCAGCCCGCGCTCAGCCACAGCCCATGGTGCAGCCTCGTGGTGTTTGTCCCAGAATTTAAGAACTCCAAGGAAGATGTAGAATTTCCTGTAATACCCGTCTAGGACTGCTGAGCTGTGCCAGCTTCTGACAAGCTCTTGGCCCAAGAGGAACTTTACAAGATGACCCTGTTCAACAAATAGCATTAAGATGACGGCAAATTTGTCTGTTTTGGGTGTACGGATTCCCACAGGGCATTCAGATATGCAATTTTGTGTCAGCTTTTCCAGCGGCACTTTCTGCACATGTTTACATCCAGCTGATACTAGGAACAGAGTTTGCACCTCTCTAGTGGCATCACTTGGCATTTTTGGATGACAGCACTGGTGGTGTCACAAGTTCCTTGCTTTGCCGCTCCAGGTGTGGTATCTTCTGCTTTCCCTCCAGCCCCAGCCTACGCCACCAAGAGCAAAGCATCAATGGGAAGGTGAGGTGTCCTCCAAGCCCAGAAGCTCCTTTACAAGTCTTTCACCAAACTGTGCACGGCTGTACCTTGTCACGTGGTAGGCCTCTGACATTTTGTAGAGGATGTAGGCATTATTTATAGCGATGCTGATGGCAAACCAGAACACTTGCTGCCAGGTCTTGTTTGGTTTGTGAGAAATGAAATACCTAAAAAGCCAAGAAAGGAGGAAAAAACATTTTTCAGCCAAACAATTGCAGCTGGGATGCAAGAAATCACCCCAGACAAAGATCCTGCAGTCCCAAAGGAGAAGCAGACATAGGACTTAATGGCTGGTTCAAGTATTAAGAAATTTTTTCACAATGTGTTTGACAGTCATTTACAGCTAATTTGCACAATTTTGGAGATTTCTGGTAGTATGTAAAAGAACAGACCTCCTTGCTTTCAGAAGCAAACTTCAGCAACACTCTGTATCACTCCATGTAAATAAGAGTACTGATAAAGATTCCTCGAGCTTACCCATGACAAATATCCTTGTGATGGGAGATGAAGTTCTGAATCCCTTCAATTTGTAACTAAAAAAAAGCCTCAGTCACATTACATTACAGTTTTGGGAAGCTTGCTGATGCTTCTCCTCATATTTATTGTGAGCAAAGAATGATTTCTGCTGCTGTCAACAGCAGGTGGGAGGATGTGGGGGTAGAGTCAGAGCGTACACTGCTGGTAGGTGGAGCACAAGGCAGAACTAGAAAGGACTGACATCTTTATATTTAGGTTCTGACTAATTCTAGGACTGCCAGAATATTCTCTCTTCAGCCATAAGATTTCCCATTTTCCTACTTTCCTACTCTCATTTTTTTAGCAACCATTTAAATCTACTACATTAGCTCTTTTCCGCATTGATTTCCTCTGATCAGATACCAACATTGTTCTCCAGCGACCACCTCCTCCTCTTTCATATATTCTACTGAATTCTTGTGGCCTTGCCCGGAATTGGCTTGAAAATTTTGTGCTGCTTTTCCTCTCTTCTCAGTTTCTAGTTGTTGAGATCTTCTGCACCTCATCGCTATTCCCACAGCCAAGCTTCACCACTGCTATTCTTACTCACTTCTGTTCCTCCCTGCCAAATTAAGAGCTAACACTGAGGACACTAACTGGAATTCAGGAGCCAAAAGTTCTACGTTCTGCTCTCTCAGATCATGTAGATCAGCTTTACATGCACAACTGAATGTCTTTTTTCTTCTGGCTCCAGGTGATGCAAATATCACCAGGACAGATTATCAACTAAACACCATTTACTGCTGGAGGTGGAGAGCTGAGCCAGCCTGAGAGACTTGTGGGGCCGGTAGGCCCTTGTTGAATTCTCTATCAGTCTGCTGGCTCATCCTCCCATCACTTCTTAAAAGTAATTTACAAGATGCAAAGGACCTGTGTCTCAATATTTCTTTTTTTTTGACTGATGGATGGGTAGATAGAGCCAAACCAATACCAGCAATGCAGTTCTTGCTTTGTGCAGAGCCAGCATCTGATCTTTGACTTAAACAGAAGTTTTGTCAGAGACTCAGTGAAAGCAGCATTGGGCCCTCAGATGGAGCTCAACATGAAGAACTCAAATATTGCAGCAACAGAGAAAGTGTGAAAGAAGTACAGACACATGCACATCTTCTTACTTACTTGCTGTATTTATCATCATATTTGCAGATATAGCTAAGGTGAGCAGCAAAGGCTTCAACCGCCAGTGGGCATGGAATTTCTCCGCTTTTTCTCTTAATTATAACTCCTGCATCAATTAGAAACATAACAGTTTTAAACTGACATCATAAGTCTAGCAATTGAAAAATATGTTTTCTATATATGGCTTATAAAATAAACATTATTGGCAATGTTTCCTCTAAAGCTGGAAACTAATCTGTAACAGAGATGTTAATTTGATTTTTTTTCCCACAGGTAGTACATTGAACAAGTGGAAGGGGAAGAAGAGGGATCATTTTTCAGTTGGAAATGAAAAGATGTTAGACACAAAAATCTTTGCTATATATTCAAAAAAATCCACACATTGCTGTAGTCCCACAGTAGCCCCCTACAGACATTATTAGTCTCTCCTCTTTTGGGTCACAAGAAGTTGTGACCACCTCTAGAGCAGCGACTTGCTGTTACATGCTTTGAATTCTGGAGGTCCCAAATTAGTCCCTGGAAATTAAATCCTTTGCTTATCTCCACCCATGGGGACCAAGAGCAGCATTACCTTCTCTTCACTGGGGGCAAATTGACACAGAGAAGAAAATACAGCAAGAAGGAGCCAACTGTCCGAACTCAGTGAAGATAGAAGTGATGCTGGTGGGTGATTTGTGGTCTCTTTGAAATGAAAAGCAGCCTGGTTCCTGCTGTGGGGAGCCAGAGCTCAGAAGTAACCTTAGGTTGCTCACTGGAGCTTAGTATACATTTCTCTGCCTGCAAGTGCTGCTTCCTGTCCTGTCTGGTCATCTGGCTTGGTAATTCAGCTCACCATGGCCACCCTGCCTACTGCAGAAATCTGTGGTAAGGCAACACGCATCACCCTGCAGCCACCTACCAACAACTCTTGGCACGTACAAAGATGTGGTGCTACAGCAGGTTACTCCAAAACCAGGCCCCGTTCCCTCATGTAGTCTATCTTTGACCTGGCCTTATCAGTACTTACACTGCATACATTATATTTATATGGCCTACAGCATTATTTGTAAGTCCAATGCTCTCCTAAGAAACTCTCCTAGCTCTTTTCTGATTTATTGCTCCTAGCCTTATTCCCCCTTCCTGGGGAAAGCTCCCTGTAGGAAGGAAGGGTGAGTAAAACAAACTTACAGCATAGGAGTCTGTTCCCTAACTTTTGACCTTATGCTCCCACAGGTTTCAATGGTCGGCTCTCCAGGGTATGGACTACCACTTACTCCATGGCTGTGGCACACTGCCTAGTGAGGCGCCCTTCTCTCTGGTACAACACTATCTTCTCCAGGTCTGGAGAAGCACAGGTTTGGTTGCATCCTTTCTCAGCATTGTTTCAGTAAGGGTACAATTCTGGGCTTTCTCATTTCTCAAGCTTTCAAGAAAACTTTCTTTGCCTTCCTTCTGCCAACTCTTTTACAATCAGCTCTAAAATGCTACTCACGTTTTGATTACAGACTTCACCATTTCATTCCTCCAGCTGAAAGTCTCATTCCATCTATTATCTCTGTCAAGCCCCCTGTGCTGTCCTAGCTGGCAGGCTCTATTTTGAAGCAAGTATGCGACACATACTAAATGTCACGTTACAGCTGAGCCATGCAGAAATTTATTTGGGGTGTTTAAACTCAGATTTTTCCAGAGTCCAAAATTACATCACCTCTGAATTGTTCAGTACACTCTCCTTTCACCTCTTCCTCCTCAAGATGGGTGTAAATGTAGCCCAAGGAGGGGGGGAAAAACCAACTGAACAAATTGTTCATTACATTCATGTAATTATTATAGTGTGGTTTTGATTCTTTTAATGAGTCCTACAAATATCTGGCCAGCATGAGGTAAAAAGGACTGACACACCACCAGCTTGCTGCATTAGTGCTGCGAAATCACTTGCCATCTCATCAGGGCAGGTCAGGGAAGGGTAAATATGTTCCTGGTACAAGTGTTATACAAAAAAAATCCCCTTCTTTCTCCTTTTGCTCTCTTCTCTTTCTTCTCCTTCTCTTCCTTTGGAGGATTTGTATTTCCTTTGCAATTTGCTTTGTATTCATAATCTTTAAAAGAAAGCATTGTGGTGGCAGAACCATATACTCCCTATCACTTTCTATTATATTCCCCATAACATTCCCCTGTTTTGAGAATATAAATAGCTTTATAGGCATATTATTTTTAGCCTTTCCTAAGCTTGTTTCGTAGCCATAGCCCACCTTCCCAGGGAAGACAACAGCCAGAGCTGGGTCATTCCTAGCTGCAGGTCTCTGTGGCATGTGGTCCTGGCCCAGCTGACTCATCGGCACATCCGATGAGCCACTTCCCCTCCTGGTCCTCCCCCAGCACTGCTGTGTTCCCATCCCTGGCAGCACTCCAGGGAACACACCACCTGCACTGCAGCCACAGCCTGGCTTTGTTTCCATGCTGGAAAGGGTGCTGACTGCTGGCCTCCATCCCGTCACCATAGAAAGGCATCAGCTTTTGGGTTTGGGGTTCTTTTAAGCCTTTTTTCTTTTTAATTTAAATTTTTAAGCTGTATACTCATCAAGCAAAGCTTGGGAAATACTACCTCAAATGAAACAAGCCAAGAGACAAAGGTTTACATGTTTGTTTCCTCAAAACGCTTATTCTAAGCCTATCTAGAATCATGTTTTTTTTAAAAATGGGAGTCTCATTAATACCAGCACTTGCATCCATCTTAGCAAACCCTGAGACTTCATATAAAATATAAAAGAATAAAACAATATAAAAGAAGGGGCATGGCACGATCCAAGTGCTATATGGCTTTTTATCAGGACTTTGATTTCTTACAGTTATCAGAATTGCCAACATTCACCATTGTACAAGGTCTTACCATCGGGGTCATCTGGCCCCATCCCTAGTCTCACCATACTTGGATACAACCTCCTCACTGTAGCCTCACAAAGGACACATGGAAATGGTAAGTTGAAACCCTAAGCTTACCCATCCTGAAACATGCTTTTTAACATTATGTTTCTTTCCCCAGATTTTCCAATTTTGGGCCAATCTCATAAGGTTTTTCAGGAAACTAGACTGTCACCAGTCACCCGTCACTCCAGCTTCTCCTGGAGTAAGAACCACACAGGGACTCATACAACTGCTTCATACAATTGTGATGGCTCCACAACACCTTCCACCTTCTCACAAGTCACTTGTGAGATGCTAACATGCCATTTGCAGCTCTTTATTCCTTGCATATGTGGCCCAAGGTTTGTTTTCTACTCTTAGTTATTGACTGTTTAGCTTTTACGTAGAACTAGTTGGTGAAGAGCACCAGAGAAAGTTCTTCTCAGAAAGAAGCTACTTCTTAAAAAGATCTAGTGTTCAATAGTTTTTTGCTGAAGATGTTATTCTGGTCATCCTACAGTGCAGCAAGTGAGGTTGCTGCCTGCTCCATCCTGCTACATTTGAAAGGTAGAAAGGATAGCAGTTATTTCTAGAACACAATAATGGAGATGCTGGGGAAGTGGGCACCAGATCTAGAGTGAAAAAACCGAAACGGAGCCTTGTCCCACAGGTGGGGAGATTTGGGTCAGCACATAGATGACCTGCTTTAGAATAAGGTAACTTTTTATTCTATGGATGTCCCAATCTCTTTTGAATTCCCAGTTTCTCTGTAATACAAGCACAAGGAAAAATTAAAGCTTAAGGGCAATTAAAAATCCAACCAGATTTTGTTCTAGGCAGAAACTACATACTTGACAGCTAAGTAAGCAGCACATTTTTGCAAGACTAAAGGGATGAGACCCACCCTTGAACATCTGAGATGATGTATTATGACATGCTGGCTTAAAACATCCATAATAAATAACCTGCTACATCTAAGAACAGTATTCATAGATCTGCTCTGACAAGTGTATTGCCCTCCCGGTGCCTCTGGCTTGGGTGGGATTTGCACTCCAAGTACAGGCAAGATTTACCTTCTTGACTTTCCTTTAAATTACAATAAATAGCTAATTATTAACTATGTCCACCTCTTTTCGCATCCTAAGTGTTCTTCTGATCATCTCTTGCCTTATGTTTTTAAGCTTTTCTCTTCGTGGCCACCTCCAGCCCATACACATTTACACTCAGCCAAGTGCAAACACACACTGCATCACCAGACAATCCCACTGGCACCAGTCTCTGTTCAACTACCCCGTGTGAGTTTTAACCCCCTTTGTCCCTACCTCCTCTCTCATCTAACATGTGCTCAGCAGGTCTGTGCCCCAGGCCTGCCTCAAGGACCACAGATTCCTTCTCTTCCTCCTCTATATTTATATGCCTTAGAGGAGACTGGTGGTCCAGCTTCTCTCAAGTTGGTTTGAACTATCTTTGCTGCACTGACTTTAGTGGTGCCAAATCAGAGGCAAGCAATCTGGTCTCTTGCCTTCCCACCAAGCTTCCATCTGTTCCCAGGTCCCTGCTAGAGACTCTTTGCCCAGCATCACTCTTTAAAAAGCCAGTCTCTTGTTTTCTGCTCTGATTCACAGTGAACTATGTCAACTGTCCCAGCCAGCATTTGGTGAGCAATGAGTTGGGAAAGTCTTGTCCATCACAGACGAAAGTCGTAATCAGTGGATGTTAAACTACCTCACACACACCACCTACAATCCCATCTATGCCAAAACAGACCCAAGGTCAATCACAAGCACAACAGCTCACACCTCCATGTGCTGCTTTTAAAGGATGCTGCCAGCACAGTCTGCTTTTGCTCCCCTTTTTAACAGGGCAGTTAACACTGATGTTTACAAACAGAGTATTTTTCTAAGATTTATGAATTACAACCATACGCTCCATGCTAGTCTAAGAAAACAAGTAGTAGTTTGTAGTGGTAACTCTTGTCCAGTTACTGCTGCTGAATAATCTAAATCCAGCAAAAACCACAAGGAAAACAGCACAAATCCTGATGGTGAAAGCCCCTCATGGGGAGTGTCACTGCTCCAGAGACAGGCTTCAGAAGGGTCTCCGAAGTGTCATACTTCCTTCACATACATATTTTCAGCATTTGTGCTCAGACATCAGTCCACCTGAATCACCAAGCCCTCACTCTGCTGGGATGCCCAGCACAATTCCTCAGGATCAGCCATGCTTTGCTAAGGCAATGAGCCTTCTGGCAGGGCACTGAACAACACACTAAGTCAGCTTTCTCAGTTTACCATACAGTAATTCTAAGCCTTAAATTTGCTTCTGTAATCTGTACACACATGTGAGAGTAGCTTGGGATTCAGAAAATGAGTGTAGAAGATGCCTTTGAATTGATGGCTTTATACTTAAATGTTTCTTTTATTCTCATTTTTCTCTGGCAGTTATACATAAATCTGAATCATAAAAATTGTAAGAAACTGAAACAATATTCTCACTAAAAAACTAATTTCAAGAAGTTAGTAAGTCATATTGCATTTTATAGACGTTTCCAAAGGTTCTTAAAACCATCTGGATGCTTTCAAAAAGGAAAATATTTCAGTAACGAGAAGCTCTCTGTAATTATTTGAACTATCCAAATTATCTGTTTTGCTTTCTTTTCATTGACTGCTAAAAATCAATTTAACATACAACAGGAAACCTTAATCATATTTACTTCTGGCAAAAAGATACTTGTTTGTGACTAAGTTTTTACTGGATAAGAAAAATTAATTGCAGCATCTGCTTGGAGTTCAAAATACATCATTATTAATTTTTCTGCAGCAGCAATCCTACAAGATGCTTTGCAAATGGGGCCAATATAATCTTCTGCAATAATCATCTTCCCTTCTCTGACCATCAGCAAAAATATAATCTTTATATCTGAAAGGATAGTGCCTCCACCAGCTCTGGCAAGGAGGCTGCAAAGCAGTAGGCTTTTAACCTTTGTATGGGAAAAAAAGAATAGCTGTACAAGACACAAAAGGGAAGTAATCACTACAGCTACTGTTTATCTAGGATGTATGATCAGTTACAATCAAGCTCTTTGTTCAGGCTTATTATCAATCTCAGTGACTCATTTTGGCTTGTGACATAAAGCATGTGCACTTTTGAGATGAGAAGTAGGAATATTGCTTACCTTGTTGAACTGGAGAATAGGCGTTGGTCAGAAAACGAAAGTGCCCTTTATTGTACCAGCAAATCAATGACATGTTTCCCTTCATTCTTATTCTGTACTGTCCTCTGGACTGTGGAGTTTCAGAATTGTTCAGCATGGATGGAGGTAGGCCTGTGCAGTCACTCTTCCTGGTGCTCAGCAACCCACAGCAGTAAATCTCTGCATGTGAACAAACACATTCCCTATCAGCAAGCCATTGCATGGACCCAGAGCGCAAAACCAGCAGAGCAAGTCTGAATGACCTCTGAAAGAACTTGCCCTACAACCTTCTAGTCCAACAGATATGGCAGCCAACTGGTTTTCTTCTGTAATACCAAAGATTTGTGTCCTACACGAATGTCTCTGGAAACAGACAAGGGCAGAAAGCCTGCTCTCTTGTTGAAATATATTGCTGGCTCCTGCACCATCACGATGAAACAAAAGGAAAAATAATTCAGGGTATTTTCCCAGCTATAACACCTAAAATTTAACCTACATGTTTAACATTACAACACGTTTAAAATTGGTCTCAAAAATCCCACAGTGGTGATACGCATTATGGGGCAAATCAGAATTTATGACCCAAAAGACTCTTTGATGCTTAACTAAAAGAATAAATTGTGGAGGGAACAGGGAGGTAGGGAAAGCTATAGCATCTTTGATGTTAACTAAAACGAATTCTCCAACATGACTCCTATGATGCTTTTAGTCACAATAGTTAATTCTACTGCTTCACTGTGCTGCCACGTTCTTGATTTTTAGCTCAATACTCCTTGTACCTGCATCATCTGCTTTGTGAGGAAATCCTGCTTAAGCAGCTAGAAACCACTGCAACCACTGGTTGATTTAAAAAATGCATATGCCAGAAGGATGGAGAAGATAGAAATACAAGTTCAGTGAAAACTGATTTTAGGGCAGGGAGAAAAACCACAGAGTGCCCTACCTGAGCGAGCACTGATCTTGTCCTGCACAGACATGAGAGGCTCTGCAGGAGACACAGTCTACTGCTCTCAACTTCTTCGTCTTTTCTTATGTGGAAGAGGTAATGAATAAAATCTAATACCACAAAACACATCTCAATACAGCCAGGTGGGCACAGACAAGGTTTGGAAACAACTTTAATAACAATGCTTGAATTTCTCATTAGGCTGTGAAATAGTAACCGCCTGTTTCTGTTAGTCCAAGAGAAGCAGATCTTCTCAATCCAATTTTTCTCTGACTCAAAGAAATCTTGGATGGAAAATTCCATGGTCTCCCTCAGTTTTGTGTTAACCCATTTGAGTGGAAAAAATCAGTGGGCATGGAAGCAGGTGACATCTGTGCACATCTTGTGGTGGTTTAAAGCTCATCTGTCAGCTAAGTCTGCTTGATCAAATTTTTCATTGTGCTGAATTTTGCATGATATCCTTACAGTGAAAATGCAAAGTCAGAATGCAGTGTCTGGCTTCCCCTAAACGTGTTACCTCTGTTCTTGGGTTTCCATTTATGTGGCTCTTTGGCCTCTGTCTTTCTGGGAGCACCTAAGCTCTTGAGTGCAGGTGCAGCCTTTGTCCTTGGTTCATATAGTGATTGGCATGCTGAGCATCCCCTCAACAGCACACAGACACTACAGGAATACTAATAAATTAATTGCATATATTCATGCATTGGTCCAGTTGCTGTGGGCAGATCTACAAGGAGCTACAGCTCTTCCATCAGAAATTTAAGCCACTGATGTGAGAAGAAGGTCAACCAACACAGTAATGGGAAAACTTCATTCTCAAGGGGAAAACCTGCACTCCACTGGTTATTTCTAATGAATTAATCAGTCCCTGGAAATCCATAAGTTCCTTCCACAAAAGACAATGAGGAAAGCCTGATGGTAACAGGCTTACAACCACTACAGAGGGAACTGCACCTCCAGTGGAAAGCTGATTTTTTATTTTTCTTTTTTAAAATTTCTTCTGCTGCTAAGAGGTACCCAAACAGTATAGATTGTGTACCTGCAAACTTTGCCATTAACATAGCAAACCTTCATAAAGCTTTCTTCTAGCCAATATTAAGATCTTCCTGCTTTGATAACAAGCAAACCTGAGAAGAATTTCCTTAGCTGCACAGAGTTTATTGTTCATTGAAATGTGATACTTTTTCCAGGCGGCTGCAATGGAATAAAACCAAGCTAATAACTACATTGTTGTGCTAGAGCTTCAAAACATCTCTGAGATCCCATAATAATTAGTTGTAGCCTTTCCTCCTATTGTAGCAATTGGCCTGCAGAAAGCTTCCAGCAGATATTCCACTCCTCATGCAGAATAATGGGAACCATTTTCTCTCTAAAGAACACACCATGTTGCCTTCCTGCTGTACAGCCTAGAAAAGTGCAGCACTTCTGCAGATTTACCAGCATCTCTCACCATGGATGACACCCTTAATCTACTGTAGAGGTTTTTTAAAACCACCCAGTTACTATAGCAATAGAAGCAATAAAAATTACACCCATCTGGCCCAATGAAGTTTTTGTGTGTAATTAAATCAGAATCACAACAGATGTTTGCTGCACACACAGGAGTCAGAGGAAACAGCTTGTTCTCTGGTCTTCTTAAACTGTAGGTGCAATATAAATGAATACACCTCAGATAGTTTAGCAAAGAAGAAGAAATGTAGTGTAGTCACCCAAAACTCATTCCCAGAGTCTCCAGCCTCCAGACAGCTTGTGCTGAAGCCTTCACATCTTCACTAGTATAGTTCGCAAAGGCCATCAGGCTCAAGCTAGTTCAGGCAGAAATACACATCCTGAAATCATTTATTCTGCATGCAACACTGGGTCAAGTCAGAGCCAGGAAA
>VWZW01002930.1:788492-841988 GCA_013397115.1 Edolisoma coerulescens | reverse complement strand
GGGGGGGGCTGTTGTGGGGAGAAGTGAGCTTGCTTTAGTCCATGAGCTGGAGTTGCAGGATCCTGCAAACCTTGTGGGAATGCCATGGTCAACCAGGCTGGCAGCTCTTGCAGCTTTGCCAACACCAGCCCCTCTGCAGAACAGAGCCACCTGCTCCTGCTGGTTCACAACATGCAGAAGGGACTTTCAGGGATCATATGTTTAAGGCAAGCACGGAACACAGGGCTTTAGGAGGTTTTGTCCTCTCTAAAGGACAATATGTTAAAGGACAATGCTTAGAGAGGGAAAAAGGGATGTGCACTATGAATGAACGTCACAGCAAACAGCAGTGACAGCTGTCTGCTCATAGAACAGAGAATCTGGGGCATTTCAGTGCAGGTTTCTAGTTCTATTCAGAGGCCAGAGAAAGAAATTCTTTGTATGTCCCCTGAAAAATAAAAAAGAGGTCTATTCAGGGTTTTGATTTTGAAAAAGATTAAAGTGTTCTATCTTATTTTCTGAAGTTTTCTCAGTTCTTGGTATCTTCACATAGGTCTTAGAATTATGTTCACCGACATCCCTTTATATTACAAGGCACATTTTTGTCTACTGTGGTACAGTGAAAGTCCTACACCACAGGCTCTCAGTAAAGAGCACTGTGTTTTTAACAATAATGCATGTGTGGGCTAGGGTGAGGAAAAGTGAATGATAGCTAAGATTCCACAAAATTTTTTATAGGATCACAGGATTCTATGGATTAAAGCATAGTTCAGGCTGAAAAACAACTCAGGAGGTCTCTAGTCCCATCCCCTGTCAGAGCAGGGTCAGCTCTGAGGCCAGACAGTGCTGCTCAGGGCTCTACCTTGTCTAGGCTTGAAAACTTCCAAGGACAGAGACTGCACAACCTGTCTGGGCATCCTGCTTCACTGCCCTCAGGAAAAATCCTGCATCTAGTCTGAACATCTTTTGTTTCAGCCTAAATCTGTTGGGTTTTGTCCTTCCACAATGCACATAAAGAGCCTGCTCCAGTCTCATGATAGGGTAGCATAAGGCTGCTGTTGCATGCCCCCAAAGCCTCTTCTCAACCTGAACAAGAACAGCTCCCTCCCCATAGCAGACTGTATTTGTATATAGAGTATTCTTGTACTGGGGGCATGTTGTCTAAAACTGTAGGAGGCTGTAATCACCTTCCTTGATCTACAGGCTACACTCCTGTTAACACAGCCCAGGACAATGTTGACCAGCTTGGCATGCTGCTGACTCAGGTTCAGCACACTGGCTACCAAGACCACAGGTCCTTTTCATCAAGAATTTTGAAAGGAACTAATAGAGTTTTAGTGGGTGACTTTCCAGATTTTCCAAAATTCCCTTTAGTTCCCTTAAAACTTTTATGTTCCCAGTAAGTTTATGGCTTCCAAGCATGAACTTATTTAAATCTTGCCCTATTTTGCTGTTGATAGTCATGAAACCCCCAAACAAAATAAAGCAGTCAAGATCAATACCAATTTCTTTTTGTTTCCACTCTCAATGGGATCTTTCTACTGCTCTAGCCCACAAATTAAATTTTCTTGAACAAAAAAAAAGTAAATTTATCAGTTTAAAAATGGGTCTTGAACTGTCGTGAGCACCTGAGCATAAGATGCTTTTCAACAGGCTCTCATGACACTTCCTGGTCATGGTGTAGCTCTGTTCAGGTTTAGCTGGCTAAGCCACACATGAAAAAATCCCAACATTGACTACTTTGCTGAAGGAGACTCTGTGCTGGGTCAGGAGAGATCTCTGTCAAGTCCAGGCTTCTTTGCTTGCCTCTCCCCAAAAGTACTGCTAATGCAGTAGGATCCCAGCAGGTGCTGGCAGTACACTATCTGCTTTGCAGCAGAGTCAATAAACACCATCTCCTCCAAGGCTCTTACTGACTTCACCACAGCTTGACATCTCACCTCTCCATGTCTCACAGTCCTATCAGCTCAACATCTCCCTGCAAAACCGGAGCTAGCCCCTAGTAGCTCATGGCAAATGCAGACAATCCCATTGCCTTATTAAACAGAAACACTTTTCTCCCCATGATCTTCTTTATGTAGGAGTGCCATGCTGTTTTGCAAAGTCAATAAACCTGCTCTCTCAGTGTCCACCCCCCACCCACCTCATAGCTTCACCCCTAGGATGCACCAGATCTGAAATTTAATTTTGGAGGCAGCTGTCAGAGATTATAAAGTTTCATGAAGCTATATAGCAAATCATGAACCAAATTGAAATCTCAGTATTGCATTAGCATATTTGATCAGACAGTAAGTCAAAATTACATTTTTTAAAAAGACATTACTGAATTTCTTACCTGCTAGAAACCATTAATTTGAATGATCTGTGCAGTGTAAAGCCTATGAATAATTCAACCTTGTGAACAATTTGAATTATCTGCAAGTAATAAACACTCAACTGGTTTAGTAGCCATGTACCTTTTCCAACCAGGGTTACTGACCAAATGGATCATGCCAGATCATCTTTATCCTTCTCTAGCTAAGCATAAAGGATGAACTCAGTCAAGTTGTCAGTCTTTACATTTAAACCTCAATATTTCATCTCAGGTACAAAGAATATGTGTGTTATCCTCTACATCCTTTTAAACTCACATTTTGCATCATTGGTTGGGTAGTCTTAAAAATTTAATGCTTATAATCAGCTGTGAAAAGCCATCTAGCAAAAATCAGTCTCTGCTCAGAGGAAAAACTCCAGTGCACTATAAATATGCTCGACTCCTTTCCCATTTGGCTGTTCGTGGCATCTGGGAAACCATGGCTCTTTTATGAGAATATGCAGGTATTCCACTGTAGTCAGCAAGCTTCCAGCTTGCCTAAATTAATGGAGGAGATAAGTCCTGCATGGAGCTCAACAGTTGCAGCCCCCAGTGCCAGCACAGTCTGTAATGTTAAACTACAGCACTGGTGCAGCTCACTGATGTTCTCATTTTAAATGAGAATCAACATATTGTCTCAGTTCCCAGACTTTCCCCCTGCTTTTGGCTGTGTTTCATTAATATAAAGGTTTACATGAGTTAATTTTCTGCAACGACAAAAAAGACTCCAACTTGGACAGCAGTGGTGTGTCAGCAAATGGCCTCGTAGCTGTGACGCAAAATGGCAGCCTCCATGCTCACTGCTGGGAAGGATCTATTCTATGCACCACATCACTCTGAAAGGCTGTGCTGACTGAAGAACGAGACCAGAGTGACATGAAATGATTTAGAACTGACTGGCAAGAGTGCAGGATCCTGTAATTGCGGGGGAGGTACAAGTCCTCAGCATCGCTGAAAGCAAAGCAACATGAGGCTCTTCCACGCTCAGGGTGAGGAGGCACTTGACAGAAAGGATAACCTGGGACTGCTCTTTGCACTAGCAAGAGACTTGCTTGGGAGAGCTTTATCAATGGACATTCTGCCATAAGTAGGTTTTTGCTAATGGAGAGTTTTATTATGCTTTCAAAACTAAAAACTGTCCCATCAAGGTATGTTGATACTAGCAAAAAATCCCCAAAACCACAAAAAAGCAAACTTTTCTAGAGCTTTTGAAAAGGCATAAATTGTCCTCTAGAGAAAACACAACTTTAACAGACATTAAACCAAAAAAGACTTCTAAGGCACAGCTTTGAGGATTCATCCCATCCTTCATCTTTCACAAGAGGAACAGAAAAATCACAGGCAGATAGGAAATTCCTTGAAAAGTACCCCAGGTCACATAGGAGATTTGACCTCACACTTCTAAGTCAAAGAACAAAAGGAAGCGCTTTAAATAACCTTATTTAAATTGTTTTTA
Source organism: Edolisoma coerulescens (assembly GCA_013397115.1). Taxonomy (NCBI): domain Eukaryota; kingdom Metazoa; phylum Chordata; class Aves; order Passeriformes; family Campephagidae; genus Edolisoma; species Edolisoma coerulescens. The sequence continues at coordinate 838,200 of VWZW01002930.1, read as the reverse complement.
CATCCTCATTTTGAAGATTTAAAAAGGAAGATATAAACAGCAACTTAGAAAGTCTTCTGCATAGTACCTTCTCATGAATGAGAAGTTTTCTTAGAGATGAACAATTTATCTATACAAGGAATTGAAATATCAGTGAAGACTTTTGGAAGTTTTTTTTAATTCAGTGGCAGGAGGCCCCTAGGTCTGTCACCGTTAAAACCCACTGAGTCACCCAATACACACCTTGCTTCTCAAATTCTTCAAAGAGATTCAGGCTGGTAATGCTTGGGCCTGTGAAGATGATGTAGTTCTTCCCAGAGGCGTTCTGACAAAGGCTTTTGGCCACCATACTGTGAAGCTGTGGTTTGTTCTTCAAAGCATCCAGCCCATCAGCACCACTCCCTTCTTTGAGATGGACATAAATCTTAAATGAGAAATGGTAAGAAAAGTCAGAAGGTTATAAGGAATCCAGAGCGAGCAAATGCAATTCCCAACATACCTGCACAGCTCAACTTGAGACAAGCTACGAAGGCAGCAGACACCTGTTATAAAATGCTAATTAAAGTCCCTTTCAAGGGGCTGTTGCTTTTAAACCAACTCAGGTTAGCTGGCACAGCTACTGATAAATACAGCATCCTCCACCTCACTTCTGAGGCTCCTGTCACCGTTGCGCAGTTTGAAGATTGCTTGTTTGGCAGCAAAAGACTCAGTTATAACTGGGATTACATGTTGTACTGAATCTGCATAAGCTTCACTGCTGCCAGCAAAAGGAGAGCATGGGAACTTCAGTTTCAAGAAAGGCCAGTGTAAGATGACCAGAAGGAAATGGCCCATTAGCTTCTCTGCATTAATATTCAGATTTATTTCTCATTTGCAGTAACCGTCGGGCTGTGACACAACGGTGTGTGCACCTCCACAAATGAGCAAAATGCACTCCCAACCAGCCAGAACACCCTCACCAAACTCTCCAGGCACAGTACTAACGCTTAGATCCTTTATGTAGATCCCGATTTGGATACAACCCACCAAAACAGTTTGAACCATGCAGAGGAAGAAAATGTGTAACCCTTCGTTTGTACACAAGTCTTCTATTTTATTTCACTGACAGTATTTTACAAGCACAACTTTCACCCAAGTTCAACTCTTAATAAAGCCAACTAAGCATCCAGCCTTCATCCTGTTCTAAGAGCTAGCAGAAATAACCTGCTGGAAAGAGAAATGGGAAGAAGCAAACACTGTATTCAGTTACTCAAACACTACTATAACACCATGGAACTTGAAAAGATTTAATACACAAACAAATGCAAATTTTCAGAAAAACTTGCCCAGGCCTGCCTTCGTGACTTTGGCTCTGAAATACCCATAACTTTTATGAATTACAGAAAATTTTATGTGTCAAAGAAAAAACTGAAACTTGTTCAGTATTCAGGGGCATGAAGAAGTAATTTTGCCTTGGTTTTTGGAGTGATGTATCCACAACTTTGTTAAATTTGTTTGAGACTTCAACCATGCAAAACATACAGCATTACTTTTCTGTATAGCTTATTTCTCTTACCAACAGACACTGTTACAAATGAAAATTCATAGCACTCCTCAGAGAACAAAATTGCTCATGTTTGTAGTAGTACTCCCAGTAATTTGTAACTCAATGATCTTAGAGAAGAACAAAATTCAATTAAACAGCTTCTCCCTATTTTAGATGGTGCATCTCCCAGCACTGGTATTCTGTGTAATATTCCCTAGCAATTCATGCATTGTGGAACAGACCTCAACAGGGTGTGTTACATACGAAATTTCTGGGAAATTAGACATAATTTTGAAGGAACTGACATGCTGAAAACAAAGATGGTGCAAGGACAAATGTACACTAATTCCAAAAAGTAGAGTGTATATTAAAAGGAAGTCTTAAATACATCATTTATCATAAAAAAAAAAATTAAAACCCCTTTTATTGATAGAAACAGCTTCCAGAAGAGGACAAAGGCAGCAATGTTTGCAGACTCCCTGATTCTGCTCCACTCATTTTTGAAAGCTGTCAAATTTGTGCTCTCTCCAATTCTAAGGCTGAGGACTAGCTAATTATGATAAGTCATTTAGGTTATTAATCAGGGCTCCAGAGAGCCAGTGGAATGCATTTAAAGAACAGATTGTTCCAAACTTACAGCAAAGGTATTTCATGATTATTGGCAACAAAATTAAGATTAGGTTACTAGTATGTCAGTGCAGAGACCACAGATCAAATCCTCAAAATCTACAGACAGGGCAGTGGAGACAGAGGATGCAGACAGATTAGTTTTGACCTTGGATCACCAGATGAGCAGAAAACAAAGCAGGAATCTCTCTAAGTCTATAAAAGTGTCTTACACCTCTCCTCCCCTAATCGAGTAAATCTTAGAATCTCTCCTGCTCCATGCTCACTCCATGTTCCTTGTAGAGTGCTGCCCCTCCAAGGGACAGTCCTCTGGCACTGCTGGTGTGCCAACTGGTCCCTCACTGTGGGCTGGTTTGTGTCTGGAAGCAGCTACTTTAAAGAGCATGCCCACCAGGCAACTGTCCACTGAGCTACCACTACTTTCATATGAGGTTGCTGCACACTTCATAGGTTTCGTTAGCAGAATTCCCTGTGCCCCTGGCTTTGAATCTCAACCCCCCTTGCTCTGTTCACTTCCCCAGTGCCCTTTACTCAGATGTCCACACCCACTGCTCAACCTTTCCTCTTCCAATGTTAAATATACCCCCTTTTTTTCTCCTTGGGCACTTCTTTGCCTATCCAACAACAGCCTTTGTTCTTGGCACAGTATTTCTTGTTTTGGAGAAGCATCATTCAAAGCTTTATCACGCCCAGCTCTCTTGGGACGATGGGTGACAGCAGCACAATGTTGGAAGGCATAAAGGCTGCTGTGAAACAGTGGCTGTGTACAGGTAACTGGCAAAGGCATAACTTCAAATATCTTTGCAAATTCCTAGGATCCTATATGGCCTTTATCTTCCCTCATTCAGCTTATTTCATTCTACCTCAACCCATTAAGATCCTACCTACTGAAGCCTACAGCACGCCCTCCCTTTCTGTAATGCATTAGAAGTGGTATTTAAGAGTCAGGAATCTGCAGAAATAGCACAAATTGCCAGAAATCGGCTGTTAGACCTTCATAGGCACAGTCAGAATCTGCTCCCCAAAAATGTTTGTTAAACCATTCACTAGATCTTCTGGTTTTTCCTGGGACATCAGAGTTTTGTGCCCTTTCCATGTGCACCAAGAGCAAAATATCATCAGACGTACAGGCTCAACCACTGTTGCTGGATAACAGAGGGGAGTTGCTGGCAGCAAACATCCTCTGCTTCTGTGCATGACAGCCCAACCAGTGCTTCTTGAATATCTGCAGAGATCTCTTTCACTGTCTTTCTTTTCTAAGGGCTACTGATACATTTGATCTACAGCACCAATTGGGATAACCTGTATAGATGTGACATAATCTGTCTTAGAAGGCAACTATGGGCTGAAGATATTTTTAACATGCAGTGTTTTCTCTATTCATTCTTCAATTATTTGTTGAATATCTGTTGTTTATCAGAACAGCGACACGCTCAGTTCTGCAATCTCTCTATGTGTGGCTGCCCTACTGCACCAGATACTTTCAATCCAGTATGTTTTCATTACCTTCTTGTGGAAAGTTCCTAAGGTCTCACAGAAACTGAGTAAAAAACTGAACACTTAGGAACAAAAGCTACATCTTGACTGCACATTTAAGAGAATGTGCCCTAGAAACTGAAATATTGGTGATTCTTCTGATATTCAAAGCTCAGATGGCATACTGAAAGCACTTGTGAATAGCACATCCCCAATATTCCACCTTCATACATAATTGAAGCACCCCAGGGTACAATTCTCGAATGAAATAGATGACATTTGGAAGAAAAAAAAGGGCAGAGGTAGTAATAAACAGAAGGAAGATTTTGAAAGATATATCGTGCAAAAATATCAAAGTAAAGTATTTTACTCAATCCTCAATAGCTATTGAAAAAATAACTTAATTTTTTTCTACAGGCTTTACAACCTACCCACAACTGCATTCCTAGCACTACTTTCTAGATCCCGCCTCAATCGGTCTTCCCCTCTCATCCTAAACCTCACCTCTAACTGTTGCCATTACCAACACTGTTGGGAGATTCTCCTCTCCAGTTTCACCCTAAACCTGCTGCACTTCATACTCCCTCCTTCTTTAATGATCTCTTCCCAGGCAGCTCTTGTCTAGCAGATGTTGGCACCAGTGGTGGTGCTCTTATCAAGACCAGATCCTTCATTTGTTCAAGCCTCTCTTCATTCTCTACCTGCTACTCTAAAGGCTACTTTCTAAAGGGTATGCAAGAACACAGTTTTGCCAACCTGCTCTCAGCTAGTTCCTGGTGTTCCTTACAAAGCTCTTTACTTGGTCCCCTTCTTTTCTCCCTCTGCATTTTATTTTGAATTATTTCAATCTGCATGAACACACACAGATGCAGCTAACATCTCTGTGCTGAGGACTGACAAAAGCCTGTTTTACCGGCATATGTTCTTCAAAGTTTCTGAAAAGATCTTTGTGAGACTGGCAAAAAGATGCTGGCAGAGTTGACAACGCAAGTCATATGGCTTAAAACTCTTTGCTTTTCTTTCCATGATTTCTTGTTATTTCTTTGTCACTGAGGGTACTACAACATCTTACCTGCATGGCAGACTGACAACCCATGGATCAACAAATGCAGATTTTGCTCTGTACCTTCTCCCAGGCAGCCACATCTAGGTCAGGCAGATTCATTATCTCTAACAGCTCCACATAAATCATTTCCTATTCTTTCAAATACCTAAGAACTGCCTGGCTTTCCTCCCAATTACTGCAATCATCCTTCTTTTCTTTGGCCTTGCTGAAATGTATCTTGACATCCAGACAGTGCTCCACCCCTCGGATCACTTGCCTAATCCTTTGTTTTGACCACGTCAGCCTTCTGCCAGTTCCCTCTTCTTTGCAGCATCAAATGGAAATGGGGCTGGAAAATGGAGACAGGCCTTTATGGTTTACACTTCCCTTTTGATCTCCTCCTATACCATGTCAGTATAGTGATTCCTGCCCGCGTTTGCCCTGTGAAGCCAAGCATCCAACAACCAATACCAAACAAGCCCATATTTGCATCTTTCCATGCTGCCCTTCTCCTGCCTGGCTGGAAATCACCACCATCTCAGCAGAGCTCTTTCCTTTTGCTCTTCAAAATCTTTCCTAGAAAGGATGCAATCCCCACAAGGCAATTGCTAATCAATGCATTGGTCCTGCTGCTTCTTAATGCTACTTTTCCAGGCTCCCTCTGTGTAACTGGCAGCCCAGCTCAGGTCCGTGACTGAGGCTTCACTCTGGTGCCACACAATTGCTCAGATTTTCTATGAAAATTACTGTTGAACTGTGAGAAGGTGTGTATGTGAGGGGGTGTAAGTGAGAAGGTATATAAGTGATGCAAGGCAAGAACAGTATAAACTATCAGAAATGCTGTAACTGTTGAGAGGATAACATAGCAGCTCAAAGAGGAAAATACTTACATAAAAAGGGCATAAAATCTTAAGATAAACACAATAGATGACAAATCAGTGACATCAAGGACCCGGCTCATTTCTAAGGAGGAACCACAAGGCTGATGACTGCCTGGCCTGTGCAGGTTCACCAGGAGTAGGGTGTATACTGGCGCCTAGCAGTGTGTTAGTCCCAGATCTCTGCCATGTGCATTAGCCAAGAAATACTGCAGCACTCAGCCTGCTTCCACAGTTCTCTGGGCAGCCAAAATGTGTCTGAAATAAAGAGATTTGCTGTGGGAATCTTAAGCCTCCTTCCTGCACTTAGATCTTAAACTTTCTGGGGCAGGGATTGTCTTTTTGTTCTGCTGTCCACACCCAGCACAAAGGGATGGGATCCATGAGGGGCATTCCTATGGCAAACCTATTAAGTGCATAAGAGAGAAGGCTCTGGTGCTTTTAGTCTGCTTCCCCAGGCAGAGTTGCACTGAGTGAGAACAGCTGCAGAAAGGACACAATTATAGAGGTAGTTTTATTGTCATAAACTTCAAGCGGCTCAAATGGGAACTAAAATCTAACTTTCATTCACACCTGAAAATAGAACTAAGACTGTATGTAAACACGGACAGAGATCTTTGCATTAGATCACATTTAGGTTTGGTTTTCCTATTCATTTAGAAACATGGTAAGATTGTAAACTCCACAAAAATGAATAGGGCTGGTCCATCATCTGAAAAAATACCTTTCCATCTAACACTGGTGAGCAAGAGGATAATTGACTTTCAACTGAGATCTGGGATTCTCAGATGCTGACGTTACAGAACCACATGCATTAAAAAGCCAGAACCGGATGGGAGCCAGAGGAAGAAAGTAGATAGGATTTTCCAGTCACTAGTGACTGACAAATGAAGGTGATCAGATTTCCTGGGATCCCCTCCCAGACAAAGCCTGACCTTGAGAACCTCCTAAAAGCAACTGCTATATCTGTGTGTTCCAGATGCAACTGTTCCAGCAACAGAGGAATTATCAGGGCACTGTTTAAAGAAATGCAAGTGCTCAGACTAATCTCTAAACAGAACTTAAATAGGCCAAAACACCAACATTTCTGAGCAGCTTATTAAACAAGTGCACAGATGGCTAACTCTTCTGCAACTGTGACCTTGAAAACAAAACTGTCTCCAGGTTTATTTACCCCTCCCTTTCCCATTGACTGAATGCACTTATGTGGTGTGTTGTGAAATTATAAATTCTTTGGGGCACAATCTCAGTTTCTCTAAATTCTGGAAGTTCTTACTCTGTAAAGTCAATAGGGTTATGAAGTATTTAAGCTGGCTGTAGCTACCCTCTCTAAAATTAACTACAGCATTTACTCTAGAAGCATGGTGTTTACATTGTTTGGGGTTTTCTTCCTGCCACTGAGAGCTCTGCCACTGATCTGTGGAGCAAACTCAGACATCTCCCTTCACTGAGACTGCTGCTCTTTGGGGAGAGAGCCCTTTCTTATCCTCTCAGGCAGGGGCCACCCTGATCCAGGTTTCACTCTTTAAATGTGGCTATCATGCAAATCGCTGTTTCTTCAGGACCATGGGAAGACTCAAGCTGCAGAGACACAGTACTTTTCCTTACTCTGTTCTGACTCATCACTTCATGGGAAGCAGTGGAAGGTGGAAACTCAAAGTCAGTCCCAGCACAAGGACCTAAAGGACTTCATAAATCTGAGTAACATATTTCACAGGGATATTAGTGAAAATGAAATGGATTATTTCAAGAATTTTCTGCCAGGGAATAAAAGCAAGTGCAGAGCCCATATATTTGGGGGCAGGGAGGAGGTGTGAGAAGGGAAAAGTGTCCAGTATAACCTCAGAAAATAAAATTCATCTCAATGAACAGGAAAGAGTATACACATCCATAAAGTAATTTCTTCCTCACCATGATACCAGTATTTTTAAGCAAATAATTACGTTGATGAGCTAATTCCATTACTGCCTATTGGAGTGATTAATATTGCCTGTCTCTTTGTAGTGCTCTTTACTGTCTACTGCTGCCTTCCATCTTGTTGATTGATGGCTCTTTGGGTCAGGGACTGTCTTAGGGTTACATTTGGACTATGGGTCTGCACTTCAGGATAAGGCACTATGGGAATACCTTGTTCTGCCAGCTCTCCGTGTGCTGGGGTTCACCAGCATCCTGCACTTCCTTCTCCTGCAAAATTACAAGAAAACTTTCTTGTGCAGGAGGAGCAATGCAAGGGCTAGGCATCACTTACTAACAGTTACTCATAACCATGCTCATTCCTTTTGAGCCACACAAGAAATGCAGAGAGCACATGGTATGTCCCACCAGGACAAAATAACTAGCCCAGACAAGGTATTTGGGAATTCTCTTCATCATTTTTTGATGAGCGATATTGCTATATCTAAAATGAGAAAGAGCCCTACCAATCATATTTATGAACAATTTTTATAATCAAGTATTCCAGATTTTCAGACAAAAAGAGAAAAATAACTGACAAAAAAACTGACACAGCTGGAGTTTTGATTTAAATTCTATGACTTAGTATTTAAATATACTCTAAGCAAATACTCTAAGAAAGACTTCTAAGCTACTTCAATAATTTAAACTGCAATCAAGACATTAAAAGTGTCTTTAAAACCAAAAAATTGGTTTTAAAAGTGTCTCAGTGGTAAGCAAGGAAATAGATTGGAAAGAAACAAGAAAAGCAAAGAGAAGATGGAGCAGAGAGGGACACCTGAAATCCTACAAGCTCTGTTTGTTGTCCTCCCTGAATTAGAAAGAAAGAAATGAAAAGGCCCAAGCCTTCTCCCCCAGCAGCTGCTGCCACCTTGACGTGCAGTGTCAAGGGCAGATGAAAAAGGCAACAGTATCAGGGCAGTTTTGCCATCTACTTTGCCAAAGTCAGCTCTCCTGGAGCCCTTCTGAACCCTCTGAGAGGTTTTGTTCGTGTTCCCAACTGTGGCAGACATATATTTACATTGTTTGAATGATGTGTCCTTCCTGCATGTTCCCACTTGGCCAGCTGACCGTGAAGAGACGCTCAGCAACAAAACTATTCACTGCAAAGAGATGCTCTGCTTGAGATTTTCTGAAGCAGAGATATAATCTGAAATTGTGCATCCATCTTAAAATAAAGACTTAACTGTCAGGGTGCAGTCAAGTTATCTGGAGCACAGAAGACAGAAAAGTAGTCTAATATTCATACATTATTTATACTATGAAGATATAAGCCTATGCACCTTCTTATGTCCACAAGCAGCACTTGGGTTTTATGCCACTTCTGTTCCATGAACGGCTTATTGGGCTACATTTTTAACCAAACGCCACTTCCTTAAAAAAGTAAATGATGAGCCATCAAACAGAAGTGTTTACTCATATCCAAAAATGTGATTCAGAGTTTTGTTCACAGAACAAGCAGGAACAGGAATTTGAGGAGACCAGCAACTGAAACTCCTAACATTAACAGCTGACCTGTGAGCTGCCAACCAGAGTTTACAGAGTAACTCAGCATGTGGCACATCCATTTTACATGAGGAAAACAAACCAACCAATCCTTTTCATTATAGGAAAAGCAGAACACCGGGAAAACTAAGATGTTTTCTCAAATGGAGATTTTTTTTTTAACATCAGGCTTATCACTCAGGATTGGAGGACCTTGTTTTTGGCCAGGAGTCACAAACTTCTTGAGGTTCCTTACACTCCTGAAAACCAGTCATACATAGCTCCATCCTCTCTTCTGTCTGGGCTGGCTCACCTTTTTATAGATACATATTATTCAGATTTTTGAAACTGAATTATCCTGATTCATGAAGTGTTAATAGTCCTATTTTATCTTGAATAAAAGGACCTCAATGTCATCATGTGGGAGCTGTGAGGGAGGGAATTCACCTAGACAGTATTACAGAATGTCTGCATGTTTTGAAGTAGGTGCTGTAGGTTTTTCCAACAGCTGGCAGGTGATAGGTCAGTCCTTAACTATCAGACAACAAGTCTTCATGATGGCAGTTTCACAAGAGATGGAAGGGAAGATGTGCACATGAAGGGGAAAACATCGGATTTTCTTCTGGTTTAGATCAATTCTCTCCATTTGTTAAACACAGGGAAAGAAACAAAACCTCTGTTTTAAAACTCTAAATAAACCAAATAACCACTGAAAAAGTGCTTTGGATTCCACAAGACCGCTTGTAAGCATGACACATAAATGAACATAGCATTTCAAGCATATCATAATTGAAGATGCCCATCATCCTCAGATGAGGTTTTTCCATTTTAGCATGAAGGTATATTCTTTTTCACTGTTCCCTAAGGTCCCTTTCACCCAGTCATTTCAGCATGTTGATAATGACAGCCAAGTCATGGAATGAAAATAGAAGGCAGCTGGCAAGATAATCCTGGACGTCATCCGGATGCAAGCGAAGCATGAGTATCTAATTCATTAAGGGAGTGGAAGGATTAGGGTGGTGGTGAGCATCTATTCTGTTTAATTTGACATTCCATTAATTTAGTCTCTCAGTGGACAGGACGGGAGGTGCAACATAATTATAGCTCAGAATCGGAAACCTCTGGCTTGTCTGAAGACTTATTAGTTTTGTGGCAGTTGGCTGGGGGGAGCATGGTAAGAGAGACGAGCAGATTTTGTGCTCGCTGTACCCAATATGCTTCAGTAACAAACTGCATGTGGGACTGGTGAAGTTCTCCTTGGAGATCAAAGACACTGCCTCTATGTAGAAAATGACTTTCCAAGAGCCTTGAGAGCAGAAACTTCCAAGGATGCTTCACAAGGCGAATCTATTTTGTATCAGAGAAAACAGCTGCTTTAAAACCCAGATGGAAGATGTAGGATCCTAAATGTCTTCTCAGAGTGAACAGCATTGCTGAAAACACAAACCCCTGTTCCCAGTGAGCCTTTTTTCCTGCACAGCTACTCAAACAGTCATAATGATTCACCAACCAAATTCTGCTCTGAACAAATGTTCAACTGCAGCAAATCCACAGGCCCTGTTCTGACATGCATTCAGCCTGAGCAAGCAGTGTGCACATCCTACCTCTGAACCACCGCTTTGGAACATGCGGGACACAACGTTTTCACAGGAGCTCTTGGGAAAAAGAAATATTAGAAAACATCTGCCCCCTCACCTCTAAGTATCAAAATAAATGACCAGATTTTTCAAGGGCTCTCAAAATAAATCAGCAATTGGGGAAGCTGAGAACTTGAAAATATGTTCCCAATGCCTTACAACAATAAAAACAAATCCTTCAACATGCCTCTCACTCCAGCTTACATCTCACCTTGAAGCCACATCAGATTTTATTTCTTTGAAAGAGAGGTACATGTGTGAAAAGATAGGTAATAGGAACCCCCACTAATATGTTTCTCACAGACAAATTGACATCTTGATACCATATTGATTTAGTCTATTGGACACCATTGGCTATCGCAGGTGCAGTGTCAGAGAGAGAAAAGCTGACTCATAAAAAATGACATAAGTCACAGTACTCAGACATTTAGATAAACTTAGGATATACAAACAGGCAGATCCTTTACTGCATTTCAATGTAATTAGCTGAGGGCTGGCAGCCAGATGGACATTATTAGAGACAGAAACTCTCAGTTAAATCATACAGCAAACAAAGCATCAGGAACTTGTCATCACTGTCCATTGGGTCTCCTATCTGCAGGAGTCAAGAGGCCTCCTGCATTCAGATTGTAGCCCCCTGCAGGGTAACGAAGAGAAGTGACTGTTACGTTTGGTCCTGCAATACATTTAAGGGCCTGCTGGAACTGAATCATGACATTTGAAGAGGTAAAACCCACCTGGCAGATGAAACCAGTGGATGAGCACTGCCTAACCCAAAGACTGAATTTCCTCTTTTTCCTCTTGCGCAGCTCCCTCTCTGTGCAGGTAGCAATGAAAACAGGATCCTCATCAATCAGGGGCTCATGTAGTACCTGCAAGTGGCAAGAAGAGAGGCAGGGAAAGAAACAGAAGAATGCATTATTGCTAAATAAAAGATGCTTTAACTTTTTTCAAGGAAATACAATCCTTGCACTGTGCTTGTGTGCATCACCCCAAAACAAAGAAGCAAATTCACTTTTGTTTGATGCTACCATCCAACAAAAACCAAAGTCTGGCCAAGCACACTCCACTATGGATACACGTGGTTTGCAAACATTGCAAGGCACAGCTCTCATTTCTTACTATCAGCTCCAGTTCAACATCCCTACAAAATGATGCAGGGGATGGGGCAGCGAGAGTGGATTGTTAGCAGCGTCCTTCTCCATGCTTCATCATAAGCTTCATATTGTTTGGCAGAATGTCTTCCACCCAAACATCCCCTACAATGTGTTGTAAAGCACGTTCCTTGGTTACAGCAAAGGAAAACACATAATAAAGAAAAAGACAAGTTAAGCAAGAAAAAGGTATTTTCTGTTGCCACTTAAGGAGGTGGTGAAGAGACAGAAAATATTTTTCCTGGCAGCAGCAGCTTCAGGGAAGTCTCTCTTGCCTCAGGAGCTGAAAAATTTGACAAAAGGAGACAAGGATAAAGCACCAAAGGCAGGAACAGAAAAAGATAAGGCAGACTGGAGCAAGTAACGAAGACCTGTGAAAGTGAAACAGTTTCTGCATTCTGCATCCAGATGCTGTAAATGGTTCCCTGTTTTTTATAACTGTTTTGTTACACTTCTCTCCATTAACTCAGCAGCAAAACTGTTAGGTATCACACTGTGGAACTCACCTACAGAAAATTACTAGTAGCTCCCCACAGCTCACAGGTAGCTGTGCATAACATACACACACCTGACTGCACGAGGTGCAAGTTGTCTACCAAGCCACTTGTGAAAGTACAAAGACTTGCTAACTGTTGAAAGGTCTCAGCGGATAAATGCCGACCAAATTCAGACATGTGCATCTAAATCAGAACAAGTCACTGCAGGCTCCCCTCCTTGCACATGAGGGGAAAGCAGTCCCAGCAGGCCACAATTCATACCCTTGTAAACATGTGCAAAATAGTCAGATGGGTTATAATCTGAAGGAGTCTGTTCTTTTCCAGTGACCATCCCTCCAGGAGATGGGCTCAGTTACAGGTATGAAGAGGCTCCCATCCTCAGATGGAGCCTTTCTACACCTGCATGTGTGCTACTTTTGTGCACATCCGTGCAGTCAGTGGCAGAAATGAGAACAAAGCTGCACCAAACCTGGGAGCAATGCTTGTAGGAAAGATGTGGTGGGTGAGCAGTCAAGCACCAGAGATGAGCAGCTGCTGGCTTCATGAATACAAGATGTTTGCTGAACATCACTCTGTCAGCCCAAAATAGGCACCCATGCCCTCCCCACACAGTGATGGCTGCACACTGTCATTTATACGCACTCCACTTCTTAACGACTCATGAAACATTCACACGACCATCTGAAAGCACTCTTGTGAAATGTTCAAATTATACACCAAAACGCAGATGTGAGCAAGGAGAGCGGCACACAAAGCTATTTGTTCTTCCAGCTGCAGCTGCCCTGTTTCCTCACTGAAGCCAAATCTTCTTCCTCTCTCAAGGTCCACACAGAACACAGCCGTTCCTATCTAAAGGCCACCGGGGGCGCTTCCCACTTCTGCCTCAGAGGATTCTGACAGTATTTTGCAAATATTAAACGTGCCCTCATTCGCTTTTGCCTTTCTGCCTCTCGTGCAGAGGGAAGGAGCACATCCTTTGGGATAGGGTTGGACACATGGTTAAGAATTTCTCAGCTTCTGGAAAGGCTCTCTTACCTGCCAGATCCCATTGAGTGGTGTGGTTCCACTGTTATAATCTCCCCTGCTGTAGGATGGAGAGCAGCAGAAAGAAAAGGCTGTATAAGCATCACCTTAGGACATCTTTTACTCTCTGTCATTAGCTCCTTTCCCTCTGCACCACAGCATCAACTCTCCTCGCAGCAGCTCTACTGCATCCTGTTTACCCTTCACACTCTTTCTGCCTTCTATGACACAGTAAGGCCTGCCAGCCTCACATTTAGAAAGCAAATCTGAATATTTAAAACCTCTATCCATCTTCCTTTTCTCCCTGCCCATGCTCTGCCGTGCCTTCCCCTAGGACCCAGAGCTTCCCCTCCTTTGTTCCCCTGTACTGAATTTAAGTAATTTCTCCGTAAGTTCAACTTCTGTGAAGCGGGAACAAAAATGTGAACAGACTAGAGCGAGATCTGATGTTGCTGCAAAGAAAAAATGTGGACAGGCAAGGAAAATGAACCAAAAACCCTGAGCTTGCTCTTCCTGCTTCCTTCAGAGAGTGGGGGACAAGTGTTGTCACCCCTCCATATGCAACCACTGCTTCAACAGCTGTAAAGAACTTTGCAAGCAGGGCACTGTATGGGCTGTGCCTGCTGGTGGAACAGCTGATCCCCACCTTGTTTTCAAAGCAAGCAATTTGTTGCTCCTGGCACTGAGATGGTATTTTTAGGACAAAAGTTAGCCCTGTTGCTACTAGCCCATGCTATTAGTTTGTTCACCCTCCTGCATTCTCAGTCTCCTTGCTTTTCCTGTAATCTCAAATCCATCTATTTGCCAAATCCCCATGCAAAGTGATATTTCCTCCCTCCCTATTCCCCATTCTTGCTGTTGCTGCAATATACACTTTACAGGAGTGAGCTTACTGCCCCCATGGCATATTCTTTCCTGCTTCTCATCTTCCTTGATAAAAATCTACTTTCAGGTTTAATTGACTCCTACACATATTCCTGGCCGCCTCTTCACCATCTTTTTCTCACTCCCCAAGTGCTGTCCTCTTTCTATTCCGACTTCCTTTGATGCAAGATAGCTTGTGGATTTCTTCATAGAAATCATCCCCATGTTTTTCTCTCAAATTCCCAGTTCTGTTAGGGTCTAAGAAGCTCCTCATCTAGTTGCTTTGCTCCCCCACTGCTATCACACTGCTTTCTTTTCTTTTCTTCCTCTTCTTTATAGTAATCCTTATCCCTGATAGATCTACCTGCCAAACTTTCACTCGTTGTTTTCCTCTCAACATGTATTTGCACTCCAAGTGCTGCAGAGGCAAGACTCCAAGATGGGACTCCATCAACTGCTCCATCGCACAATATCTTTCACTCACAGAACAAAACAGATAGCCACTGCCACTGCCAGGAGTGCCTTTCTTTCTTCTGCATTTTAGATCATTTCCAATGCTCTTTCCATACCAAAATTCCACCCATCCTACTCTCACCAGAGCCCAAACAGGCTTGTAGTCAAAGCCCCAAATCACTATGTCTTTTGTACTTGGAATTCCTGGACTCAATATACTTAGATAATGAACCAACATATCCGTGAGACATCCATTTCCCCCTTAGATCCATGGCCATCCACAACATAGGCTGTCTTTTCAGCCTGTCTCCTGGAGAAGCTGCCTCAGCTTGCCTTGTCTCTGGCTTTTGGTGAGTACCACTCAGTTGCAGAGTCCCCAGGGTAACTGCACCTGTATGCACAGAGTCAGTCATTCCTCCAGCAATAGTAGCTCGTGCTTCTGCCTCTGCTCCAAAGCTCCTCCTGTCTAATCTAAATTCTCTTGCTGGTGTCTAACATCTCTGCTTGCATATCTACCTGCCAGTTCTGATTTTGTTATGCTGCATTTGAGAGCATCTCCCTTCTCTTAAGAACCCCTTAGTATCTCCTTTTTTGGTCATTGCAGATGTCCCTCTCCTCCTGCCGCAGATATCACTGGCTAGTGAATCTGAATGTCAGTCTTTACCTCCTACTTGCAAAATCTTCTCAGCCGGGCAATGCCTGCATTTTCCATTCTTTGAGTAAGAGCTCTAAAATGGCACTCATTTTAGAGTAACAACCCACCCACCCAGACAAGTTTACATCCAAAACTCACAACCATCCTGCAACAGTTTTACTTCTACTCAATGTAAGGCAATTTTGTCCTACAGACTGCTGCTAGAAAGCCATTTTCCAGGTCTATCACACTGACCACATCATTTTTCTTTATTTCTCTCTGATAGTTCTTCTCCAGTATATCAGACAGATTCTTTCTCTTCTCATTTTCAAAGTCCTGATTGGCCTACCCACATTTTACAGATCCTCTTTGCCGTCATTCAAAGGTAAACTCTGACCTCCAATGGAGCCATGATTCCATGCTCCTCTGCCCATTTGTTTAGTCTTCAATCAATCCTCTTAAAAACAGAAAGTCAGTTCTTACAGCACTCCATTACCATTAGGTAATTTAAAAATAGCAATGAAGTTTCATCATTTTCTGTTGCCAAACTCTCCCTAAAATCCGGCTTCACCAAAGGATCAACTGGCCAAGAGCTACAGGACATCAGAAATTTACCTTGCTGTTCAATATTCTTATTGCTCCTCTGTCTGTCTTTCTCTTGCTCGCCATCTTATACTTGGCCAGCATTCTCTGAATATTTATGTATTTGTGTCACACTCAAAGAAGCCCTAAGACAGAATGGTTCTGGTTTAGGACCAGCACCCTTAACTCCTAAAGAATCATTGTGAGAACAGAAAGTCTGAAATATAGAGGTAAAACCTGAGCAAGATCTTATAATTTGGAAACACCCAATATCAAATGAATATTTAATCATGAGGATACAAAAGCAAGTTGACCAGCCTATTTTTTCCCCTGTGTGTTTTCAAAGAGGCTGCCATCTAAAGCTGTGAGCTGTTTTGGAAGAGCTCTGTTAAAACTGCTTAGCTGTACCCTATGATACCACCAAGGGTGAAACACAAACAAGCTGCCTATTAATTGGCCAAAGTTTAGCACCGTGCCCTTGGAGCAAGTGGTTGGACTTACATCTGTCTTTTTGCCAGGGGGTTCACTCCTGCTGGAGATAAGAAGACGACTGTTCCCAGCTGACATTTCATTGGGCAGATGCAAAACTGTTTGGTTCCAAGACACCAAAGAGAAGGTACTTTAGAGGGAGAGGTAAGCAGAGAGTACCTGGAGTTATGCTCCTGACCTCTCCCACCCCAGTCAGGGGAAGCCAGACACAGCAATCCTGTCTAGTCACATCCTGCTGACAAGCATATAAACACTCAGCAGGCACAGAAGGATATCTGAGCAGTGATGTTATTTTCCCTGATCTCCTCTGGTTTCTGGAATTCAGTGTATATCCTTGGCAGGTGAGTACCCTTGAATTTGTTGCTCTATACCTCCTGAGCACAGGCAGGACATCCTCCCTGCCTTCAGGCTTGCAGACAGTAGCACAGCTACAAAGCTAAGTAGCAAAGAAACAACACTGCTTACAAGAACAGACCCAAACCTCCACCTCTTGTTGTTCAGGTAGAGGCAGTGTTTATCTATACAGATGATGCTGAGGAGGGATAAGATGCAGAGAATATTCCTGTCTTTTTTTTTTATCAATCTAGGTCAGAACATCATTTTTTTAACTTCAGAAACTAAAGCTAGCACTGCTGAAATACAATTAAAATGTTCTGGGCTTTCAATTCCTTCATAAGCTGGAGAGTAATTATTTCCTTTTGTTTGCGAAGTATATTTAGCAAAATAATTATAATTCACTCGATTGTTTTCTTTGCTTTGGTATATTGGCATAGTTCTTTCTCCCTGTTTCCTTTCATAGCAACTGTGGTGTTATTTTTACAGGCACATTTGGGTGGGGGGAGGGGTCAGAGATGAGAAAAAAAACCCTAAGTATCTTCTGACAGAAGTTCCACTTGAAGAATCTTTTCTAGCTCTTCAAAAATGAAAGATCAAATCTATAGAAGAAATAACTGTGAAGGCAGATGTCGTGCTGTCTGCTGGATGCAGATTGTCCCTGCTCTGTCCATAGGGGTGAGTTAAACATGGCATCTTTCTAACTCGTGTTTTGTGAGTCCACACTGCCAGAGGAAGAAAGTCAGTAACGAGGCTACCCATAAGCCCAAACAGCCCTGCTGCATTCAACAGGAGCTGTGATTTATTTGTTTGATGCCACTGAGAAGAAGGTAGCATAAAGCTCGTGGGTCAGCAACAAGCCACCCAGGTAGCATAAGTCTCATGTTTAAGATACAGATGTACCTTAAGCAACAAATCCATTCTGAACTTGGGATTTCAGGTATCGCTGATTAGAGAAACCTGGGCCCCCCTTTTCAACCGGCTTTCAGAGGCAGAACCTCCAAAAGCCCATCTAAATGGCTCTTTCCCCTCATCTTTCCATTTGTTTCTGTGCAACTGGGTTATTATTTTTAATTATTTCTGGTACTTCTCACTGGGCATTCTGGGTTTGATGTTTACTGCAGTCTGCACTCAAGACAATTTGCAGGGAGAGGTCTTTCCTGCTGTTTTGAGCAGATGGGGTCCTCATCTCTTGAGACAAGTAGTGTGCAGCCCTGACTGATGGCACCCAGGAGGATGTTACGCACAAGGCTCCTTTCAGGAGGAGGCCTGGAACAGCCCCCAGTAGGCTACCGGAGGTACACTAGGGTATTTTTAACAACAGATTCAAAACCTTATTCTTTCTCACAGGGTTATTTTTGAAGCTGTATTTTAGTGCTTTTTGTTCCACTTAGTATCACTGAAACATGCTGCACAGAAATCACTGACGTAAACACTGACAAAGGAGAAGAGAAGTGGAGGGGGAAGGAAGAGAATTGGGCTGTCTCTACTTCTTCTCCCCCTATTTTTTTTAAGAAGCATCTCCTTACCAAGATCAGGTTAAGAATAAGTTTTGCTTGTGAAGATTTAGATGTTTTGCCACTGCAAACAGGGTGCTGGGATTTTGTCAATTCAGTTCTCAAGCCTTGCTCAGGACGGGGAATGGAAGAAGGGATACACATGCAAATCAAATCTTATCCTTTAATGGATTTGCACTCACAGCGTGTGCCACAGCACACCATTATCAGCATTTGCATTAGACACAGTGATCACACTTCTGAAGCCTTTATCTTCTGCCTGTGGAAGTCAGCAGCCATAAGGATTAGATTTCATACCTTAATAAGAGCTCAGTCCCAACAATTCCGTGTTTCTCACTGTCTGTTTTGTCTTAATGGAAACATACTTTGCATGGCTTAGTGCCATGCAACACTCCTCCCTCCTCCCTTCTCTACCTTAAGAGCTTTTTAGGCAGCTGCGTTCTCATGAGTTATATAGGTATGATTTTTATTGTCTATAAAATAGAAAAAACTGTAATCACTCGCCATTTATGTTAGGCACACTTCAATGGATGTGATGCATCTATGCCTTCATTAATTTTGTGCAGCAGGCAAAAATGTGATGCTTCAGAAGGGAAACAGGAAGAAAAAGAGGACTATGGGCACAACATCCTTTCCAAATGCCTAAGTGAAATATTTATATTCTGGAAACAGAATTGACTGAAAACTTATGTCAAGCAGTAACATATTTCATGCTTACTCCTTTTTCTTTCTAGACTTCTGAACACAACCAGTACCAAGAGCTTCAAAAGCAGATCATTTACATTGAACAAAGTTTAGAAATAGAGTGTGATGCATATTAAAAGATTTTTACCTGTCCCCCTTTCCAGCTGTGAGGAAGCAGCTGTGGTACTGGACCATACAGCAAGCACCTACTGCTAAGGTCAGGGACAGTCACTCAGCAAACTCAACTCCTCCATCCAACTCATCCTGCAGCGCAAGCAGCTACTGGTCTTCCCTCCAGGCCAGATGCCCCAGCTCTGTCCTTTCTGCCCTTGCACAACCTGCAACCTCCCATCCTCAGGATAGCAAAACCTCCTGGTGCCAGCCTTACTGAGAAGTCTCCAGGCTTGTGTAGTCCACTAAAGCAAACAGCTCCAGCTCGGAGAGGACCATTCCCACTGAAACAGGCTTGGTGCCTGCACTGACAGACACTGATGAGCACTCGCACAGGACAGTGCTGCTTTCTCTCTTGTTTCATGGAGGCACCACAGCACAGCTTCACACTGTGAAGCCCCAGCTCTTTCCCCAGGCAGCTGTGCTGTGCACTTTCTGTCACAGTGAGACAACCAGAGCGCACAGGTCAGATGTTCCCTGCCGACAGCTTAACTCTTACCTGGGCTTGCGAAGGTTTGAAAGCAGAGTCAAAGCCATTCTGCAGAGAGTCCAGAAAAGGCTGGATTTTGTAGAGGCTATGCGTTGTCTGGCTCGAGCGGAAGGCCACAATGTGGAAGTACTTCAGAATCTTCTCAAAACGTGATTGTGTCATGATAAGTGCAATGCTCTTGTTGCTGTAGAAGCCGCTGCTCCAGATGCTGAGAACAGACTCACAGTGGTGGATGCTGGTTGATATCATGTAGCCTAAGAAGGCCTTCATTTCTGTCAAGGTGACGTCAATCCAGGCATCGTCACTACCAAACCTCTCCTGGTATTTCTTGGCATACATGTTGGTTTGGACCACCATATTCTTTAGTACATTGTCAGGGACAAAGAGCTGAAAAAAGTCCATGGCACTGGCAGTCAGGGGCATTTTCCGTGTTGGACCTAGGATAAAAGCAAGAAGGGAAGATAGGCACACTCCTGATCACCACAAGGTATGTCCAACACCAGAAATTGAAAGTATGATTAATTTTTCTAATGCAAATTATGACATGTACCCAATGTTTGACAGACTTCATCAGGAAACTTCCCCTCCCTCCCCCATAGTCTTCCTCCTGTATGATACTATACACTCTGAAAAGTTTCTTCCTCTGCTCTGCACACTCATTAGTTTTCAGCATGCAGGCCTGTGAGACAAGCATGCATTTTATTTCTCCACTTACACATTATTTTCAACTTTTATCCTCAGCAGCTGTTTTGGCCTTTTTCTGGATTATCTTTTATTTGTCCATATGTGTGTCAAAGCTGTGCCTTCTCCAGAAGGACAGTGTGAGTCCTCCAGAGATAGCGCTGCCCTCATCCCAGATGACATGATTCCTAGGCTCTAGAACCTGATCCCACCTTTTCTCTTGTACCTCCAATTCCTGCCTAGTTCATCGTCATAAATTCTATGACTTTCAAATCTGCCTCTGCTCCACACAGAGTCACAGACAGGTCATGTCTATGTGTTTTTGGGTTTTGTGTCCCTGCCACCACACTGGAGTTTTATCCTGCACTCTGACATCCCCAAGGAAGCACATTACCAGAACAAGTCACAGCTACCATGTGGCTAATGTCACTGTCCCATGTCACAGGGAATATTTTTAGCACTACAATGCATGCAGTGGTCCTCTTCCTTCCATAATGTAATAAGCCTTGCAGTCCCATGCTGTCATTACTCTAGCATTTCCCTGATCTTGCACCTTCTCTGCCAGTTTCAACTATTCCATAAGAGGAGGGCGAAAAAAACAGAAAGGAGGCTCTAAGGGCTGGCAGCACTGTATCAGTGTTACAAGGTTAGCTAGACACCAGCTTACATTAAGCCAAATTAGGAACATCAAACCCGCAATACCAGGGATGCAGACACCAGTCTTTACAGGCCCCTCTCCTCTAATCCCTCCCACAAACTAACTAAGCTCCATTCTAAAAGTAGTAGTTTTCTTGCTTGCACCTCGTGGTAGTGTTTTAGTCACCAGGTAAGGGCAGGGGACACTCTCTATTCTATAGAAGTGGTGAAAACCAATACCTTGAGAGGAGCAGCCTCTCCAAACCCAGAGGACAGCGTAGCACTTAAAAGCAGCTCTACACCCCCGTGATAAAGACAGTGTCATGAATATAACCCCAAACCAAGAGTTGGATCCAAGAAATACCGCACCTTAGTCCAGCAGCCTTCAGCCTTGGGACTGTTTGAAACACTCTTCCTGATCAAAAGGAGAAGGCATACAGCTTCTCATTTGGAGTTCTGCCTAACAAGAGTGAGTCTTTCTTGCACTACAAGGCTGCCTGGATCTCAGCATCAGCTCTCCCAGCTGGATCAGAGCATGAGATTGACCATTCCACAACCTGGCACTGCAAAGATCCACTACCATGTTGGTCAGGTCGCGTTCTCCACCACCCCTGTATCTCAGTTCACATTCCTAGTTACAGCAACAACTATAGCTTGCAGAAATTTTCCATGAAACAGAACTCCAGGGAATTACACAAATACTGTTGGTTGGACTTGCTCTTAAGCCTTAATGTTTGGGTGCACTCTGGTGAACTCAAGCTACTAGAAGGACAGCAAAAATAGCATCAAGACTTTGAAACGGTAAGCCTTCAGATTGCAAAGAATGCCAAAAAACCAAACAAAACTGGATTTTTTTAATAAATGCAGTGGGAAAAAACCATCTATTTAAAGATTACTTTCCAATCTTAATTTGTGAGACTGAGGAACTTCCAGTTGAAAGCACATTCCTCTATATCGTAAGACCAGAGGAAAGAGCCCCACAAACCATGTTTTGGTAAGGACAGAAGAGAAAATTTCAGTTTAAATGATAAAAGGTTTTCATTATCAAGTGAAAACTATGGGGCTAGAATAGACATATTTACTTAACCTCAACGGCTAGTGCAATAATAAAGCTGCTTAACAAGAAGTTTTCTCCTTTCAATCAGGAGGTTTATTTTCTGCTAGCACTGGCTTGACTGTTACAGCTCACAAAAGATGCTCTATGCGTGATTCTGTATCCTCATTCTTTCCCATAACTTAATCAAGTTTTTATATTCTACAGTAGGTATGGCTTTCTGATAACAACACATGGAACAGAGAGTACTCCTAGTTACATATGAAATGTTGAGTAGCTATTGAACTCAACTCCAGTGCTCAGGTAACCTTCCAGGTAGCACACATAGATAGTTTTTAAATTCCTGGCTTCAGAAGCAGAAGCTGGGAGTACAGGTAATGTTTTAAATCTTGTCTACAGCAAACAGGAATTCATAAAGCATTAAGTCTTACAAAGTGAAATATGTTCGTCTTGACACTTGTGGATATGGACAATAAGTACACGCTGGACTCCATCTTTGCAGAGGTGAGAGCAGTCAGAAGCACAAAAATATAATTTTGGTGTAACTAAATTTTCAGCAGCTGCACAAGTTTACCTTGATAAGTGATTACGGAAACCTGACAGGTATACTGGATATGACAATCCTTTCTTACCCACCAGTCCTGCTCCAGCCACAAAGAACGTGCCACCTCTTCTCCTTCCTGAAATAAATATGCAAGCTTTGTATCTCACTGGTCATGCAGAACCCACACAGTTCTAAAAAAGCAAGCTGAATCACTTTCTGACTCAAACATCAACATAATTGTTGATTAAATAAAATTATGAAAGCCCCTGTATAATCTCATTGTCTTAAAAAACAGCCTTTATTGGCAAAGTGAGCACAACTGATTCATAATTTACTGATACGCAATATAACAAGAGCGACATTGAATTTCAGTAGGAAAAGAACTGGATTTTTAACATGAATTGAGTTTTTCATAGTTAATGAGCAGCCTAAAATATTTAAATATGACTTTCTATCTAAGTACACAAATATATCCCATAGA
Source organism: Edolisoma coerulescens (assembly GCA_013397115.1). Lineage (NCBI taxonomy): Eukaryota > Metazoa > Chordata > Aves > Passeriformes > Campephagidae > Edolisoma > Edolisoma coerulescens. The sequence goes on along the minus strand of VWZW01002930.1, from coordinate 815,308 downwards.
GAGAGCCAACTGTCTGCATAAGGAACTTAAATAGCTAATTTGTACTTTTTAAGGATTTTTACATTGACTTAAATGGGACTTACCCAGAAAATACTGATATGAAAAGAGTTCAGTGTTTCATACATGCACTGTTTACCCTTCAAAGCTTTACACAGCCAAATGAAAGAGTGGCTTTGCCTAGTTGTCAATTCTCAGAATGATTATACAATTATGACTGTATGCAAAATTCAGATTTTTCTCTCTCCTCTGCTATAGAGTGTTTGCATGGAGAACATATTTACTTTTATAGGTTTTTTTGCTTTAAAAGCCAATCAGGGTTTCCAATACAAATTGCAGAGAGAGAGCACAAAAGCACTCTTGGAGTGTCCAAACATGCATCCAGACCCAGTATTCCACGCACAGTCAGGACAGGGACAGAGCTCTACTGAGTAAAGTTCTGACTGGGCAGCACACATACCAGCACCAGAACTTTGGGCTTGCTCTGAGTGACCTTGTAGGACGTGGAAAATAACAAACAACTTCTGTTATGATATAACGTATGTACACAAGCTCTTCTTCCTTCTCACTCTGTCTGCCAGCAAAAACTTGCACGTGCTATCCGCAGCAACCACCTTGCAAGTCATTATCGCTGTTTTGACTAGTTGGTTCCATTTTCTATTTTGCACCCAGAAGGAATGTCTCCCACAGAAGAGACATTTCTATTTGTAAGAATAGTCTCAAAATAAATGAAAAAAACCTAAGCAGGAACAGCCATTTGTGTGTCTGTCCTGGGGATCTGATTGTGAAGCAGAGGCTGGTACCTTGCCCTCAGAGCGTGTGCATTGCAGAGCCCATTTTGGCTCAGCTCGGCTCAGGGCAAACTGCAGCTGCCCCGCTGGCTCTGATGTCTAGCAAGAGAGCAGGCTGCACACTCAGCTTCTCAGCAAACATATCCACTGCAGAACACCCCGGAAGATTTAAGAAAAAGTTCAGGTGGAACTTCAGGCAGCCCCTGCATGTCCTCCTACAATCTCTGGTCTTCTCTTTTGGATGGACCCCCACTGGTCACATTCTTCCCCCTGCTTCACTCCTTTTCCAGGGTTCCTCACTGAGCAACACATTAGGAAAAAAATAAGAACTCCAAGTGAATTAAATGCTTTTTCCTTACTTAACTGATTTGCAGAATTAAGTAATTTGAGAGCATTTTTAACAGGTTCATGCATCCTTTCCCATTTTTTCTGTTCTGATTACCAACCTGTAATTTAGTAGCTCAGAGTTCACAGACTCAGAATAAAGTCTGAAACACAAACTCAGAATAAATGGATAAAAGATGGAAAGTTTCAAAACATACTGTAACCTATCAGTGCTTACAACATAGCACCCACATCTTAAGAAGATCAAAAGCATCGTCATTTTGGGCAGGATAAACCAGAAATGTAAGAAAAAAATGCAGCAAAAGAAAGATCTTTTACTCTGCTGTGCAAAAGACTCTGTTCTCATTCAAAGTGCAATCGAGGTCCATGACAAAATATCCCAATATGCTGACAGGCCCAGGTGTTACAATCTGTATGATAACCCAAATTGCATGGTTTGTAAACAAACCTTGTGCAGACCTAATCATGGCTGACTTTGAAATTAATGCAACTTCATTAACAGCTTGGCAGACAATACTCCCAAACCAGGAACAGGAGTGGCAGAAGTATCAGTTCAAGAATTTAGAAGTAATTTTATTGTCTTCTTTGAGGAAAAATCTAACAATTTATAGCCACCCATGAGAATAGCACATTAAATGTATTATATACGGATACATACCTAAGAAAAATCAGTCCAGAAACTTTTTTTTTTTTTGGCCGTTGGGAAGTACTTTCTCCTCCAACATATGGTACAGCCTTCAAAACCCAGGGTTTGAAAAGCCAATTAATTCCCTTTGCCTAAGTCCAAGCAATTAGAGACTGTTTTATATTCCTGACAAGTTACCTTTGCAAAAGTGCACAACATGATTTTTGAGTCTTATTTAGAGAACATCAAAAAATGCTGACAAAAGCCTTTTTTCAGAAAATATACATCCATCAAAAAAATCATGATGTCTTCATGGAAGGTGTCAATTCATAAAATATGACAGACAGTTAAAACAATTTCTCATCTTTTTCAATGTGTAGAGAGCAATACAAAGAGCTAAAAAAAAAAAGGCAAGGAAACAAAAAATGATGTTTTAATATTTCCCAAGTGAGATTTTCCAGAATTTCTCTTTCAACTAAGTTTCCTCATGTAACCTTTGGAAGCATTGGAGCTTATCTGGCTTGCCAGAATATCAGTTTTCATTTCAGCTCTATTCTTAATGGCCTGGAAATGTACATCAGACCATCTTCAAACCATAGCCGGGTTTGACGGCCTTACAACAAGCCTGTCAAGACAGCTTGAAGTAAGTTCACGTAACACCTCTTTTCTGAGTTTTATTCCAGTTTATTTCAGAGACCGCTCTCCTGTAGGAACTGGGCAGCAAGTATCCAGGTCTTTAGCATACTATGCTGCATGTTTTTGTTCATCTTCATTAGAAAAAGCTACCAAAGCTTCAGTGACAGGCCTACTTTGCTAAGTCAAAAGCATCATCCTAATTTATACCAGCTGTGGTTCTGACCAGTATTTTGGGCAAGTAGACGTCTGCATCTGTTATTCTGATAAACAAATCTTAGTTTCCTTTAACGACTGCCTTGCACAAGAATTCAATATAAATGATGAAAACATGATCCATACTGTGGCATTGCTTGGAGCTGAGAGCCAGCCTAGGAGGAGGCAATTAAAAAAGTCAACAACTCCCAAGCACACACTCTTGGCTTAGAAAGAAGAAACTGGACATAGTCCTTCCAAAGATGGTTTTCTTCTTAGACTATAAGGGCTCGCTCTCAGCAGCCCATGCTTCTGGGAAAGTTTTTGCAAGGTCACCTTTACAGGAACTTACCTTATACCCTTGCGTGGGCGCTAAGTAGCCACACTTCTGCTCTGCATTTAGCTTCAGTAAGTTTATTCCAAGCTATTTAGCAAAGTGTGATTTGACTGCACTCTTCCAACCTTATAAATAAGCCTTTGACAATGCCTCCACGTCTGCACATAATAACCGTAGTCAAAAAATTGTTCCAAACAGCTTCTGTGAAAGGCCACTTTCTCTTCCCTCCCTGGCATTAAAAAGGATTGTTTTCTTCACAGCGTCAGCAATAAAGTGATCCACAGACTGCAGTCTGACTTCTATCCATAGAGAGCATTAAGAACTGTGTCTAGAAGCAATCCAAGGACAAATGAAAGTGGACTGAAAACCAGCACAGAGCTGCTCCATTGCTGACTCTGGTCCTAAGAGTCCCTGGCCTCCACAGCAAGCAGCACTGAGTTAATGATAAATTAAATAAAGAACTTATTTTGTAAATCAAACAGTAAAATTTAAATTAAACAGTAAAATTAATGCAGTATTTAGCAAACTAAGGAACTTCCTGCAATTCAGCCTGTTTCTATGCTGTGCACTGGGTCCAGACTGTCATTCAGTTTTTTAAGCACTATAGCAAAACCCTTGAGCATTAAGTGTAGAAGGGCAACCTGGCACAGGTCAGGGACAAGTAATGCACCTGTTCCACCAAACACAAGACAGTCTCCTCCCCTGATGTGATGGTGACCTTCCAAAGACTGCGGTGATAACCAAGGCACCCTGCCCATTCCTCTTCCATACTGCCGTGTGCTGGCAGGTCAGCCTGGAAAAGGTGAAGAACTTCAGTGGGGCATTGAGACTGGGATACCAAGGGTAAATAATTTTGACTGTCACTCAGTAGATTACCTTGTGTGATAAGACACTGTAGAAGAACAATTAAATTTTGGGGCATTTTCAAGAGACCAAGCATGCAGGTCTTACACCTTTCCTATTGACCAAATGTATGTTGTACCACCAACAGCACTGGTCTGAGAATGAGAACATGCCAGACATGTTGCGGCAGTCTTCCATGGAAGTGTGCCTTGCTGTAGATTTAAGCCATGGCAAAAAACTGTTTAATTAAGAGAGTATTTCTTTGTGTTTACCATCATGTTTTAAAGCTACAAAGTTTTCAAGCTGTGACAAGTACAAAGAATAAAAAGCCCACTGCAGCTGATGTTGACACCTTTAATTATATACTTAATTTCTGTGGTGAGATCTTGCAACCTACCAATCACCATTTTCCCAACTCCCAACAGAACCCCCCAAAATACTGGTACAAGGTCTTATGGTTAAAATAATTTACAAAAGCCAAAGACCTTAAAGCAGCAGAGTCAATGCTGAAGCAGTACCATATTGTGTTAGTTTACATAATTCTTTGCACATTATTTAGCTGTGGGACTGCATATGCTCCTCTTCAGGGTAATTCCTGCTGCAGCAGCTTCCATGGCAATAGTCCATTGCACTCTTTTGCCACTGTAGTTTTCCATTAGCATTTTACTGCACTGCTCCTGGCAGCCCAGCTGACAGTGGGCATATCTAGCAGATTAGAGATGACCATCGATGTGCTGACTTCATACACCATCTGTAATACAGCTTTTAGTAGATCACGTAGCAGCTACACATCTGTCTGTAGGCACAGCTGTGCACATTTATGAAAGAACTGTACAAAGCAGCCTGGATAGTTTTATGTCAGCACAACTTCCATTACCAGCAGGGTGACCTTCATAACTAAATCCCAGAAGACTGCTTTGGGATGGTTCCATGGGGGGACCCCTCCTCTGCACGGGCAACTCTTGCAGGTGCAATACCACCATCCCATCTTTCTGTCCCAGGCTCCTGGTCTGTTCTAGTGCACACTGTTCACAAAGACCATTACCCACATGCAACTTGCTCCTTTCCAGAAATCTGAAATAAAAATCTACCTGTATAAGCATCAGCAATATTTGATGTGAGGACCCTGCCTTGAAAGGCAGGGCTTTTGTGTTTGAAGGTGGAAAAGTAGCCTGTTATGTTTTCGAAGCAAATCATCAGAATATTTAATTTATCTTTTGTAAATAAAAGTCAATAAGCAAACGTCCCAACTAATGAGATGCTGAAAGCCTTCACATCAACTCCTGCCATTTACATACAACACACATAAGCCATTGAAAAATGAACCTCCAGTTTTTGAGCAAGTCTCACAAAGAAATGGCTTTCTGTTTTGTTCAAAAATTAGTTATTAAAAAAAAAAAGGAAAAAAAAGAATTAAAAAAAAGAATATAGCAACCAGAAATCCAGACTGCTCACTAAGGCATTAGAGATAACCTTATCACGCATGAACATTAATTTCAGTACAGAACCTCCTAATGATTCATCTTCATCCCACATGAGCTAAGGTAGTTAGAGCACTGGTCTCTGCAATTGCTTCCCAGTAGCAACAGGCTCTTCCTGGAGAAGACAGAGAGTAGTTGTTAGGGTAAGCACATAGTCCCCAAAGTATTCAGTGCTGCTTCTCATGAATGCAGCACCCACTTGGGAAAGGGTGATGGAGCAGGCTGATGCTGCAGCTCTGCTAGAAGAGCTCAAAACCTGGAATCTGCCTAAGAGGCTGGTGACGGGAGCTGCATGGGGATAGTATTCAGGATTTTTCAAACCTGTTTCTTTTAGGTTGTACCAGCCTCCCTTGGATTTTACTGCTCTCTGTAGGAAAGCGTGCACTTGCATTTCTAGGTGAGTTTCATCAACTGCCCCGTAAGGAAAGTTTTCTCTGCTGTCATCACCGCAGACTAGGAGGCAAAGGAGCTCTCATCACTCCATATTGCATCTGCACTTACACACCTGCTTTTAAACTTGTAATTCCCTCACTTTATATTCTTCATGTTCCTCCCCAACACCCTCAAAAATCTTGGAACAAGCCACATGTTCTCTGCTGGTGCATTAGGCTTAGAGGCAGATGAAAGTCTTAATATTTTCTTAGGACACCTAAGATGCAAAGTGGAGGTCATGTATTTGCAATCCTTGCTAAGGTCAGGACTCCTTTGCACATGCACATGTGCTTTTTGTTTTCTTTTTACTCTTTTAGTCCTGCCCCTGTTGTTAGACTGTCTTTTTCCATCCTTGTTCTGCCTGCCCTAAGAAGTGACCAGTGCTGCAGGCTGTCTGAACATCTCAACTCAAAATAGGCAAGCAGCTGGAAAGTTCAATAAATTACTTCTATGTACCATGTACATCAACATCCCTAATCCTCTTAACACATGCAGGATACATGACACACTCCACAGCACTGTAAGTGCTTAGGCTTCCTAATAACTCTTATAAACCCATGACTTGCCAGTTTTAAGAAGTCAGTGCACTTCTTCAGCAATTAAGAGTGAAAAAAAAGGCAGTCACTTGTGAAAAATATGGGATTTATTACTTGTACTGCCCGTGTTAACTTCAGGGTGACGCAAATGTGTTTACAAGCCACTGTACCCCAGAGGAAAGTTTTCAGGGAGTTGCACCTGCAGAGAGTGAGCCAGAAACACAACTCGGAGCTAAACAGTGCATAAAGTCAGAGTGGGGTCCTCAGAGGCACAGCACCACTCACCCTCAGCAGCAGCAGTCCCTCAGCAACACAGCACCACTCCCGCAACCTCTGCCCAGCTCCTGCGTGCAGCCAGCTCCCACCACAACCCACACCGTGCTGTGTGGCTGGCGGGCACAAGCGGAGCAGGAACCAGCCCACGGAACTAGGTTTGCAGAGAAAAACACTGTGTACTTTTCCCCCACAGCCTTTCAAGCGAGATGCTTTGTCACTCTGGAGCCAAAGTCCACCTCTTCAAACACAGGCTTAGTGTCCTGTATTCTACGATCAGGCAGGGAAAGGACTGGAGGTCACCAGACAGGCATTGCTTACTAGTAGCCACCTAGAACACCAGATCACAGCTACACTTAGAGGTCAACTTGTCCAGACTTCTTGGGGGCTGCCACCATACAAACCAATAAAAGCTGAAAGATCTCATAAAAATTAATCACTGTAAGAACATAGTTTAGGTTATAAAAGGAGAAAGTAGCTTGTATTTCTCATCGTGGACCTAGCACCAACAGAGATTTCATACAGCAGAGATTTTCAAAGAACTTCATGGTGTGTTCACATTAAAAAAAACCGGTTGTTGGTGTTGAAATCTGGGTCATACTAAGTAGTGGAGTGGAAGACAAAGCAAGTAAATCTCTCTGCTATTAAAAAACCCACACCCAAACACCAGTTTTTTGAATATGCAGGTATAATTATACAGGATGCACCTGCAGGGTAAATTTAAATTAGTAACAGGGGAATAACTACTGCAAAGACTGTCCTTCTGTTTGCAAAGTGCCAAGCACTTCACATTAAGGATTTCTACAGAAGCTTCTGGGCATTATCACAACAGAAAGAATAGCTTCCCACTGTAACCACAGATTAGGACATTTATAGCTGGAGACCTCAGTGACTGGAGCTTCGCATTTCCTAGCTATAGTCTTCTTCTTATAGAAGCATGCAGTCTTCACAGCAGGGTTCAGAACAGATCTTTAGATGAGCTAAACCCTTCACAATCTGAAAAAATCTGCCTGGAACAAAACCCAGTGACCGATCAGAGGCCCTAGGCAAAGTCAATCTGTGTGCTTAAGGTAAAGTTTTATGAACATAGTAATATGGAAGTTTCCATTATGCTTTTTTGCCATGCATGCTCTTACATACTTACAGACTGATTTTCTTTAAGTGAAAGGATGTAAGCTGCTGTTTTCATATCAGGCTAGCTTACAATTTCATATGATGGAGTGTATTTACTTGGTGACAAGTAACTGGAAAAGTTTTCATTTAAAGAAGGGCGGTGGCTTTTGACTGCTGCTCAGAGAGAAGTGGCACTTCCCTTCCAAACTGCCTGCCCATCAAGCTATAGTAATTATTTCCTGAGTTCAGGAACTGGAAGTCAGCCTCCCTGAATGTTTGACTCTCTGACTCTGCTATCTCCAGCTAACCATATCATCAGTTTTTCTGGTGTATTATGTCTCAGGCTGTCACTGGGACCTCTGCCCTACTTTCCTTTGCTCCATTCTGCACATTCTCAACCTTCCCCAACTACTCATTGTTATCTGACCTCAACCTCCCCTAGGCTCCACTTTTCTGCTGCTTTCCCCACCCTTCCTCCTGCGTTTCTGAGACAGTGTCATACCTCAAAGTTTCCCACTCCACTGGCATTTCACTGAAGTGATGAGATGAGGCGTATCTTAATATGAATTTTTCAAGCCTACAACTGCTGTTTCTAAGGTCACATGTTCTGAGACAAGGAATAGCTGTCAGAAAGCACAAGCAGCTGGGCCAGCACTGGTTAGCATGTATCCATCTGTATGGTATTCAGCTGTAAGTCACAGAATAAAGATCTGCACCTATGCCTGGCCAGCCTGTGGCCGTTCAAAATGGAAAATTAGATGTTCCAACCCCCTCTGGGTCCTGTTCCGCTTCTCTCCCTTGCTCCCAAGCACTGACCCATGTGAATTAACACAGTATTAGCATCCACAGTCACACTTTATACTTTTGTCAAGGAATACCAAATTAGCAGGAAAACACAGATCAAATGCCATAACTGCTGGGGAAGGAGGTCTGCTGCTCTTCTCTTTCATTTTGAAGACAGTGTAATGTTACATGAAAGTGTTGGAACTTGTATTCCCTGCTCTTTTTGTACAATCCACAGGTATGAGCAATGCCACACCTACACCCTCTTCAATCATAATTCAAAATCTTAAAGCATGGATTCAAATTTATGGGCTTAAAATCAAAACACCAGTAAGGTGACTAACACATTTCTGTAAGTGTGCAAAGGCAGAAATGTAATCTTCTGTACAGTCCAGTCACCCAGGCCATCAAAATCAACTGAATTACACAGCAGATGTGAAACAATTCACATAGAGCTGCTCTTGCAAGTCGCATTCTTGCCTTGGACACTCCCCATTGGCACGGAAGTGCCCAACACCTGTGTGGGGTACACTGGTGTTTATCCAGCACCACAACATTTTCTACAAGGAAAATTCAATTCTCTGGATGTCTTACTATCTTCACTTATGTAACAATTGAGAGTTATTTAAGCAAGTCACGGCTCTCACAAGGCAGAATTCTTTTTCCTTTTATTGTTACTGACATCCAAGCATCTCTGCCTCTTTACCATTGTGTTTTATAGAAAGGTGAGATCTTCCTTCATGCCCTCATTGAGAATGCCTCAGTCAGCGTTCATCCATCAGAAATCCTAGTGTCAACTTGCCTTCTGAGAGAAATCAGCATATGCTGCTGCTCCAGTCAGGGTAACAGCATTGCAGCTCTGGTATCAAGCATGCTTATCTGTTTCCAAAACTACTTTCATTTTCTGATTTTGTTTTTAAGCACTCTTTGAGTATGGAATCCCCCAGGGAAAGGGGTATCTGAGAGCCTCCAGTTTTCACTGCTGTCTTGCATTGTTCTCTTGGCTCTGTGTGTAGAAAAAGTAAGGCAAATATAGAAAAACATACATCTCCACAGGGAGCCTCCCACTTCCTAAGCTTTCTGGACCTAACTGCTGAAGTTGGTTTTATATTATAGACAGATTTGCTCCTTTATATGGCCCTTCCAGTTCCTCAGCCATTTGTTGCTATGTTCACAAAGCTCTCATTTAAACATTTCTTTCCACTCATTCTTTATGCTGACTGTCTCATAAAATAAAATGAAGAAAAGTAAGAGACCTACTGTGAAACTCCATCAGCTTCTTCCATCATCTTTGATGCAGCTCCTTTCCTGCTTACTGTGAATGGCCCTGAATAGGTAGCATTTTATCTTCCACATCAAGAATTTATTACATGCCTCCCTTAAGGTCCAGATTCTGCTAGGCCTCAAGTACTATAACCCCCATTGATGTTTTAGTGGGGGGTAAAAAAAGCCTTCAGATTATTATTAGCAAAACTGGGCCTGGAGTTTTTATAGCCTTGTGTGATCAAATCCTCAAGCCTACTAGGCAAGCTAGAATGTTATTTATTTGGGGAGGAGAGAGAAGACAGAGAAAGCAGGTGAACATATGGCTTTTCATCACAACTACATCTGGGTCTGGTAGCATCCCTGGCAGGGAGATTCAAATCACTTTACAGAAATTCTCTTTCTGGGCCTGGACTGAAGCATTTTGGCAGAGCTGGACACAAATGACCACAAGTCCTCCTTGCCAAGATCCAGGCACCATCTGCTTGGTCATACATGAACTTAGCAAAGTGCTTTCCAGCATGGGGTGCTGCACATGACAGTCTGCTGGGGTGCTGGAAGAAAACATTTTTCTGTATTGTTAACAAAGACAAAATAAAATTAAATAGTGTTAATTTCATCTTTGTCTCATCCTGGTTTAAATTCTGATTTTGAGTATGCTTTATAATGTACATAGTACATTAAGTACAGTAGTGCAGGTATATAATCTATAAATAAATATACATGGATTGGGGGTACCTGTTGAAAAAGCTTCTACTGATATGAATGAATGATCAAAAATGATTGGGGAACACTGCCCTAGAGTTCTCCAGCAACTGCACTCAGGACTAAAACAGCCTAGCAGACACAGTTCACGCTCTCTTTAGCAGAGAGCTGAATGTGTACTCAAATCCTATAAGCTTCAGCTGATCCACTTGTAGGTTTTATACCAATATAAAAAGGAGTCATTTCCCTTTGTCCTCCTGGAAAACTGTCTTCTTGTAAGAATAAGGGAGTGGTGGTATCAGTCAGAGGTCCTTCTGCATTGGTATAACACTTTTCATGCCACTAAAGAAATACATATCATTCAAGTCATATGTCACATTGCATTAAGGTAGTACCACCTATGCACATGCTCATATGCAGCTCTGGATTCAAAGAATAATGCACTATATTTACATCCCTTGACACTTCCCTTTGAATTTTAATTTGCATCACTCACAAATCAAAAGGATGTGTAAGAGCCTTGTGTTTTTCTCTAGCAGAAATAGGTTTCCAGAGCAGACACTCATTTTGCAGTCAGCCACACAAATTATTAATCCTAAAAGCAAGACTGAGGTTGCAATATGTGTAGTGGTAGGAAAAAACAGGAATGTCTTTTTACTATGAAAATTCTCTGTAGTTTATCCTGCAGCCCCTTTGTCCTCCCTCCTAGGCCTTATGACCACCACAGATTTTGGTCACTCTTCGCAAACCTTAGCAAGCAAATTGGAACTCATGTTCTTCAGGAAGTATGGATTTTTCCTTTTGATCAGGGGATTTAATGTTAGTTCCTGCCACTCAGATCTGATACCAACCTTTCTGTTGCTATGAGGATATGAAGCAAACAGGTTATACTTTCAATAAACATCAAAAGGGATCTCTTTTAAGAAATTTTTGAGGCTACAGTCTGACAACAGTAACCTCTTCTAGGGTCTTTTCAGCTCCAGCTCAGCAGAAAGCATTTGAGGCAGATACTTAACCTACAGTGGCAGATACTTAACCCTTTAACCTACAGTGATCAAATTATTCCTAGGCATCAGTTCAACACTACACTGAAGTGCATGTTTTTGAAGTGAGGTTAAGCATATTTCTTCTAGCCTAGGATTGCTCCCAACAAATGACTTAAGTGGTATAAGCATTACAATGTCAAGTGATGCAGTCCATAATAAAACACAGAAATAAAACTGCAAAAGAATGAATATTGTCAAGTATAGTACGGAGTCCTTGAAGACACAGCAAAAGAGGTGCTTAAAACTCTGCTTAGAAAAAGCCTTTTATTTTACTTGAGTTTAAAAGCTTGCTTACTTTCTCCTCCCTCTTCTAAATTACAAACAAGGCAACTAACAATGACTCTCTACAGCAGTAATCAGAGAAAGCAAAACTTAAAAGAAATCTTTGAGTCTGCTTTCTTTAGGAAGCATTCAAGCTGCACCCGTATGCAGAACATTGAGCTCACCTAGTCTCAAAGAGGAAATGAAAAGCAATAGCTACACCAAAACTGCTTATAAAAACCACAACATTTTGCTTTCTTTATAGAAACTATCATTTGATTTTGGTCACATTCTCCTGCTTCTAGAACCAATGTCTGGCAGATGAGGGACTACAGGGTACACTTCGCAAAGCGAGGCAAGAACCAGACACAGGAGACACAATCCCCACTCCTGCCAATACAGGTGAGGGAGAAGAGAGAATATTCCTTAAATCCTTCCTACAAAGAATTTGGCCCATTACTCAGTGCATTAGCCTCTAGAACTGCACTGGTCTCTTCTATTAGGCAGCAGGAGCACAGATGCATGCAAAACTCAGACAAAATAAAATGCTTACTCAAAACTCCATGCGGCGGCAGCTGACACTCTTGAAGTGCAACCTTCATCCAAAAAGACTGAATAATCATGGGATGACCAAACCCATAAATAAACACCACTATTAGATCTGAACTTAAATTTTGTTGAGCTGCATATTGCATTCCTTCCTGCTTTTCCATGCTACATTTGATGTTGTGGTGGGTGTGACAGTTCACATTTTGTATTTCCCACAAATGCAGATCTGGAACATCAGCTGTAGCAGGCTGGGTGAGCAAGGTGGTCAGGAGCACCTGGCCATAATTTTGGTATGTTAGAAGTACCAGCTGTTACCTTTATGCGACACTATGAGGCAAGAACAGGCAGAGTCTGGTTTCACATGACCTCACTTCTTGACACCAACCTGCTTTTTCATCACAGGAGATGCTGTTGGAGCCTACAGGCTCTTCTCACTACAAATGTGCTGTCTAATAAGGATTGAACTCAAGCAAGCCATTTTTCAGCAAGGGCAATTCAAAAGGCTGTCACCCCATCAGCTATCTTCCCGTAAGTTAGGTGAGAACTCAATATCTGGAAGACCTTTACCTTCTCGTCCCACAAGAATGGACTTGGGCACATGGGGCAGAGCAAAATTGCATGAAGCCTGGCTTACTAAGAAGCAAAATTTGATGAACTCCTGCCCCTGACTACCTGCAGTTTTAATAGGAACAGTGGAGACATGGCATCCAGCAGAGCCCAGAGAACAAAAAAAAAGGAAGTTTCATAATGACTAAGAACAAGATGTTAAAATGCGAAGTATTGGTAGAATCTATATTAAGATATAAGAGAAATGTTCATTTTTATGACAGGAGAGGATTCTAGGAAGCAAAATACAATTAGAGAAACTAAATGCTGTAGCACAGAAAGGCAGGTTAGAAAGAGGTTACAGTACAGATTAAAACAATTCAGTAGAAACTGAAAGCTTGAAAGTAAAGTTTTCAGTAGCTTTTGTAACACTTATTTCTTGTTCCTTTTCTGATTAAAGTATTGTGCTGAAGGATTCTCCCTCTAGCTGCCCATTTCAGCTTAAAAAAAAATAATCCCATTGCCCTTTTATCTTAGGAAGAAAGCTAACATTAGAACTATTGGCAGTGCACTGCTCGATGTCAAGCTGCTCCAGGTCAATACTCAGACCACTTCTGAGTCAACCTTTCAGCAAAAGACCTGAAGAAATGGCACGGTTTTCATTCTAACATCTCGCTCACTCTACTGCAATATATGTCCATAAAACGCTATCAAACATTTCTGCTTCATCATATGACACAAATGGCTGCTTTTAGGAAAAATCTAATGCTCAATTAGCTTCTTTTCATTGATTCAGGGAGAGATAGCCAGCAGCCAAAAAAAAAAAAAAAGGTACGAACTGGTACAATCTCAACAACGGCATTAACAGTGTCAAGTCCATTTCATATTTCTAGAACCATTTCATATTCGGTACCCACTTTGACAGTACCAATTCAAAAATATCCATAGCTGAATATTTTACACCCACCATCTGTCCCAGAAAGCAGTTAGGTGCCTGCACTACTATTTGAACTTGACATAGTCCAATGTATTTTGAATTTACCCGAGTCTAGTGGGATTATAGGTTTTGGTACTGCTGGCTGTACTCACACCCCTCTTAACCAGGAACAGCCAAGCCTTGTACAGAAAGATCGAAAATGCTCTTCAGTAAAATAAAAGGGGGATGAAGGGGAAGAAGGAGGAAGCAAAGCCAGAGCAATTTTTGTGACACAGAGTTTCATGATAACAGAGGTGTGTTTCAGCTGTTAGGGCAAGGATTTTGGCTTCATTCTCAAGGCAACTAATGAGGTCCATAACAGAGTTTCAAAGTTTCAAGAGTCTGAGTACAGAACACCAGAAGCTGCAATACCTGTGACAAAGACAGAAAAAAATTCGAATCTTGCTGTTTAGTATATATTTTTGTTTCTAATCCTCAAATACTCAAATAGGAGCCCCATAAGAAGAACCTAAGTGAATCCAAGTTCAAGGTAAGATGTTAAGCTGGGAAAACAAAGACTTTCAAAAAGAAATAAGAGCCTTGGTGACTTTAACTTGTTGCTCTGATCCCAATACTCCTTAAACACTGAATAGATTTTGAACGAAGGACTAATTAAAGACATCAAGACAAATGCAGACATTTGTATCATAGACAGGTCACCTTAAAATCATTTTTAGTGGGTAAGCTTCTAAGATATTACTTACAGGAAAGTTGAATTTTTCTGTTCTGTTTCTAGCTAGATTCTTGTTAATTTGCAGCAGCACAGATGAGTAAGAGTATTAATGTGTCCTCCTTACCCAGATCCTTGACTGAGAAAGAAATTGTCTGGATGAAGGGGGGTGACTTTGGGAAAGGCATTATTTCATTTTTTACCAGGACATGGAACTAGAAACAATTTTGTACTCAAAACACTATCAGAAAATACTGGGCTGATCATCCTACTAGATAGTATCTGAATTTATTGGCCAAAATAAATCTTACAAACCCATATTGAAAGTTTTTTCTCTAATTATCTGCTGAAATCAGATACAATCTCTTATTCTGCAGAAAAGTGACACACAATTGACTTCTAGAACAGTCATTTTTTGGGTAGCATAAAGCAGGTTATCTTTAGTGGAGATAGTGACACATTAGTACCTTTAAACAAGGAACTGTAAGACCTTACTTGGACACCTGTGCAATTTGTCAACAAAGAGTTGATCCTACACTGGAAAAGGCAGAGAACTACCACTAGAAGTAGGGGTGTATTCTTACAAGGAAAGATTGTGAAGAAATATGGCACTTCCTTATTTTTAGCCTAGGGGGAAAATAAAAAAAAAAAAGGAAAAGAAAAAAGAGGGGAAAAAAAGAGCAAGAGAAAAAAACCACAAGAAAACTAAACAGCAAATCTCTTTAAATATCCTTGAGATAAATTTCAGGAAAAAAGAAAACCGAAGTACCAAAAAGTAGTCTTTGAAGATGAAACAATTTTGCAATGCTCACAAAGAAGTGAAGAAACAACCTTCTGATACCCAATCCATGAACTGAAAAAACGTGGAGTAGACATTCTGTTGTTCTTTCTTGCCAGGACACCTGTTACACGACTGTCAGTTATTGCAGGTGTCTCACTATGACTTAGCTGGGCCTCTTCCAGACCTGAGCTTGTCTTCCTCCATGTATTAACGTCTACAGAGTGTCGTGTTGGGATTCAGTTGCAAGGAAGCTCTTTATACCTCAAAAAGTGTCATGAACAAAGGCAAGTACAAATCCAGGCACCACTGGATGATGCACTGCCTCCAGAATGTAGCACTGCTAATCTCACAAGTATTTGGGTAGTGTCATATCAGATGTCCCTAACATAAGCAGATTAGTGCTTTGAACATAAAGGAGTCTCAGAGTAAGTCACCTGAGTAGAGATACAAGACTCATGGACACACGACTCATTACCATAGAAGTGAGTGTGGAAACAACACCCTAAGAAACCATCAAGTGTGCCTGGGCCACTTTCTGGGACAAAGGGAAGGAAGGAGTTTCGCCTTAACAGATCAGGCAGCCTTCTGTGAGCACACACAGCTCTTTCCCACAAGCTGCACAGCCTTCTTCCCCCTCCAAAAGCTGACATGGGAGATGAAAGTAGCAACTCCTTTGCATAACACTCCAACATTTAACTTGCCACTAAGCAGCTTACTAGTTTATCTTAACCAATCTTAAACAAAGGAAAAGAGTGCTGGAAGAAACCTCAGGAAGTCCTTCAGTCCAAAGCCTCTATTCCCATTCAGCACACATGCTGGGTGTCAGTCTGTTACAACAGATATAACAGGTTATTGACACTTGTTCTTAGGTTTTCAGTGACACATTTATCTTCTGCACTACTGCACTGTCTGAGAGTTTCTATCATGTCTGATTCAATTATCCATCAATTTATACCCATTATTCCTCATATTTAGTTTTCAGAGCAGGTAAGGCAGATAATTTCCTTTCCTATAATAGCCCTTTTACTTACCCATATGGCCCTTTGGCTTAAAATCAGAATACTAAAAGGTGGCCAAGTTAGTAGATTTTCTGCTTCTGTCCTTTCTCTTCATATTTAACTACGTGCTTCTCACCTGGGTTGGCAACGCAGACTCTCTCTCCTAAGTGGCAAAACAGTCTCATTTCAAGTCTTGTACACTCTGTTTGGACGTCTGCCTTTTCACAACAGCATGACACTGAGTTGCACTTGTCTGGTGTTCAGCTTCAACCACCAGGTTTTTTTCCACTAGACAGTTCTTCCCCTTTGTTTTCCACTTCTGCTGTTAGTCAGTGCTACCTTCATACCAACCATTTCCCTCTTGCACCATGCCATTGTGTTCCCTGCACCAGACTATTTCAGGCTATCAAGAACCTTGGAAGTTCTCAGCTTGCTCTTCAGTATACATGAAATCACTCCCAACTTTATGTTATCTAAAGGTTTAATAAACAAATTCAAGAAGTCCAGCTCCATTCAGGAATGCGCTTTCAAGTTCTCACTAAATTAAAAATAAAAATAAAAAATAAAATTAATTGAAATTAAATAAAAATAAAAGTAAAAATGTCCCATCAGAACATTTAAGCTTTTGACAGATCTTTATGCTACACATTTTTGGAGATGCTGGGCCAGACCTATCCAATTCAAATGGAGATAAACAGGCATTTTCAGTAATAACAATTTTAGTGAGAATACCTGATGGGGATTAGATGGTATTTATCCAGTGAGATATTTCTGCATCTGTCTGCTTCACCCCACTATATATTTTAATGTCTGTAAGATTTGTTGCAACAGATGTAGTGTAATGCAAAGCACAATGTGAAACTCAGAGCCAGTACTGTGGAGAGAGATGGTTCTCACCTCAATAACTTGCCTCCAATTCACTGCAGAAAACAAGGCAGTAAGTCTCCCATGGAACGCAGTAACCATGGTGGGCCTCCACAAGGATCAGCTAACTCCTAACTTCGCACAACTGCTCTGTGCACCAAAACCCCCACAAGGTTTGTTTCATACGCAAGACATAAACACTGAAAGTAATCTGAACTAAAAGGACTTGCAGGGCACCCATGAAACAAAGGTAATGACAAGACAGCACTATCTCCCAATCGATCTGTGGCAGCAGCCAGGCTCTCCATGGCTGACAGGAGGGCTGTCTACCAACAGCCTGAGCTGTAGGGACAGGGTACAGAGAACCACAGCCATCGGGAAGTGGGCTAGAACAATGGTTCAACTGAGCACTGACAAATTCCTTCTGAACACATTTTGTGGAAGAGCCATTACAGAAAGTCATGGCTTTTGCCAAGGAGTTTGTTTCAAGGAGCTGCTGCCAGTGCCCCAGGGTCACCACCATGTCTGACTGGCACTGCCTGGCCCTCCTGGCCCAGGGCTCCATGTCACCCACCCAGGGCCATCAGCCCCACGCCAGCAGGGCCAGGCTCCAGCTTGGCACAGCCCTGCCTGCCATGGGCCCACCCACACACCCCCATCCTGAGCCAGCCTCAGCTTGTCTCCCCAGTGCCCGGGGCTGCCTCAGTGTCCTCAGCTGCAACTGTCCTGGCCGGGGTGGCAGGACAGCCCTGGCTGCCAAGCCCTGCTTTGACAGAGCCCCAGGGGTACCATGGCGGGGGGCTGCTGTAGAGGTTGGACAATCTCTTAGACCATCTCTGATGTCAGTTTAAGTGTGAGTCATTACAGTAGTACAGAAGCAGATGAAGAAAGGCCTTTTTTGAGACATCATTCTTTATTCATCAACTACAACCTCATCAAGTGGAAAGACCAAGATGTCATTTACTCTAAAACCCATCACTCTTTTCCCAATGGGGCAGGTCTGTGATACACTTAAAGCCATACCCTTAAAAGAAGGAACTAAAACTACTTGCAACAATGCTAGCACTATGAAAATAGCTACAGATCACTCAAACACACTCCAAGTCTTAGAGCATAATTTCTTTTAATCTCAGAGTCAGTGACAAGAGGGAACTAATGCAGATCTCCAAGTATAAACCTTCAAACATTGTATTTTTCTTCATCTCAAAACAACCACTAACTACATAAAAGGACAAGTTTATGAGTAAGGAAGAACTATAATGGCCAAAAAAAGAGAAAGTCTTCAGTTTAAGGAGGTCTTCTCATCTAGTGATCCTTTTCAAGAATACAGTCCAGAAAGCTAGAAGCCCTTTGAAAGGCTAAATAAAAATTTATATCCACATATGTATTTATATCCATAATGCAACATATCCAGCAAGACAGATGTAAGAGCACCTGGCATTCTTCAAGATCATCCTGGGAATCCCTTGCCCCAAACCAAAGGTGGTTCATTTTCAGTTGGCTGCTGCAGCAAGAGGTTTATGAACCACCACCCTGCCCTCTGGGGAGGGCTGGCTACCTCTTGCTTTGTAGGCCAGTTGATCTGTTTTACCCTGTACTGGGGCAGAATATGTAAAACTAGACTCCAAATTCCAAATACCATAAGCCATATGGATTTATGAAAAGCAGGTCCTGCTTGACCAACCTGATCTCCTCTTGTCACGAGGTGATGTGCTTAGTGAATGAGAGAAAGGTTCTGGATGTAATCTACCTAGACTTTAGTAAATCCTTTAGAACTGTTTCCCACAGCATTCTCCTGGAGAAATTGTCTTCCAGTGTTGTGGATGAATCTACTCTTTGCTGGGGAGAAGCCTGTCTGGATGACAGGGCCCAGAGAATGGTGCTGCCCAGGACTCAGTACTGGAGCCAGGCCTGTTTAGTATCTTCTCTGATAACCTGGATGAGGGGATTAAGTGCACCCCAAGCAAGTTCACAGATGACACCAAGCAGGATGGGAGTGTTGTTCTGCTGGAGGGTAGGAAGGCTCTGCAGAGGGATCTGGACAGGCTGGATCAATGGGCTGAGGCCAACCGTGTGAGGTTCATGAAAGCAAAGTGCTGGGTCCTGCCCTTGGGTCACAACAACCCCATGCAGTCCTACAGGCTGGGGACAGAGTGGCTAGAAATCTACCCTGCATCCTTTCTCCAGCAGAAAAGGATCTGGGGTGCTGGTCAACAGCAGCTGAACATAAGCCAGTGTGAGCAGGGGTGGACAAGAATCCAGTGGCATCCTGGGCGTGCATCAGCAATAGTGTGGCTAGCAGGACCAGGGCAGTGATTGTACTTGGCACTGGCGAGGCTGCCCATCAAATCCCATGTTCAGTTTTATGCTCCTGACAACAAGAAGGACATTGATGTGCTGCAGGGAGTCCAGAAAAGGACAGCAGAGTTGGTGAAGTGCCTGGAGCACAAGTCTTACGAAGAGCAGCTGAGAGAGCTGGGGTTGTCTAGCCTGCAGAAAAGGAAGCTCAAGGGGGACATTACTGCCCTCTACAACTACCTGACAGGGTTGGCTTCTTCTCTCAAGTAACAGGACAAGAGGAAACAGCTTCAAGTAGCGCCAGGGGAGGTTTAGATTGGATATAAGAAATTTTTTTTTCATGAAAGTGTTCTAAAGCATTGGAACAGACTGCCCAGGGAAGCGGTGGAGCCACCATCCTTGTAAGTGTTCAAAACACCTATGAATATGGCACTTGAGAATATGGCTTAGTCGTGAACATTGTGGTGGTGCTGGGTTGACAGTTGGACTTGGAAGATCTTAGAGGTCCTTTCCAACCTTAATGATTCTATGATTCTGAATGTGTAAGTGCACACATACATGAGTTTCAATACCAGTAGCCTCTTCCAAGTAGTTTTCTTGGGCACAAACTGACAAGATTTTCCAACCCCAAGCCCTCTGTCAACAGGGTGCATCTGGCAGCAGACAGCACCATGACATCAATGGGAACAGCCACATGGCCACAGCTACACGCTGACCCCTAACACTGCACACCTACAGGTGCGCCCCACTCAGAAGTTAACCAGCATCTTGGTCTTTCCAAAAAAAGCAGAGATGACTATATGCACTGGATAGTCAGACTTCCCACAACAGTGAATTTTGTAACTTAAAAAGATATTCTCATTTTTTCTTGAATTTAATCTTTCATACACACCCACCTCCCTGCCATATGTAATCAGAAATGAATCACAGTTATAACAGAAGCTGCTTTAAGTCTTTTTCTGCTTTTTCTTCACTAGAAATAACACCTTCAGTTGTGCCCACTGATGGGCTTGCTTTATCTTTTATGTCAGTCCAACAGTCTTCCTGTCCAACACACAGCTAACTGCCCCCATACAGACACATACACAGTATTCTTCTTCCGTGTCTCCTGTGTATCCCTCATGATTTTGGCATCCTTACAGTGTGCCTCATCGACTACACTTCAATTTGCCCAGTTTGCAGCTGCGTAGTTACAGCTTTTTATTGCTTGCTGAACAGAAGTTGCTTGGTTTTATTCTTTGTCCTTAAAACCATGTATGGTTTGTCAATACAGGTCATGTGAATCCCTCATGTTATCCAAGAAAGCAGAATCAAAAGCATGTTTTCTATCATGTTACATGAATACCAGTTATTTTCACAGAAAATAAGGAGACAGTCAAGGAGTAATTTATGCAGAGACAAAATCAGCTGTGGAGCTTTCCAAGCCTATTTTCCTGTCAATCCAGTCTGTCAATCAAGGAACTCTGGCTTAATTTTTAAATGACCTACTCAGGTATGAGTTCATTCACTTTCACACAGAGCCGGTGACTGGTTAACATCCTGTTCTTTAAAGAATATGAAGGGGGAGCTTGGATAAGCTCCTAAAAACAATGTCTTGCTACAAGGAAGTGAGATGTCAAATGAGAGTATCCCCATGCATTTGTTTTAGCCATGCATTCCTTTTGAGTCCATCTGTTCTGTTTTCTAATAACATGCTCAATTTTTGGCAGTACTTGAAAGAATGAAGTATTTCAGTGATTATACTCCACTGATCTCTAGTCAGGATGTGTAACTATATCCATGATTACCTTCCCTTTGGGAAATATCTTGTATTTCCAAAGTGCTAAATCCATCTACTCCAAAATTTTTGAAGCTTGAGCATAGGAGGGAAGCAAAACTCTTATAGGAACATGAACATCTAAGAAGCATTTCCAGTTTCTTTTAAGTCTATGGCACCCAGGACAACTTCCTGTGACCTAGCGGTCAATACAGAGCTTGCAAGTCAACTCCACCATTAGCATCCTCATTAGACTGAGCAGAGAGGCTGATTTCTTCTCTAGGCTGACTTAAAGGTATCCAGACATGGAAGTTGTTTGCTGTACTGTTTCTAAGATGTTGACTAAAGGGCATGAGTAGCTGTAGGAAACTGATCTACCTTAAGTTACCCCATCAATAGCTGCAAGGAGAAAAGACTCATTTTAGGCAGTAACAGATCTAGGAGCAAATATGCTTTTTCTCTGTAAAAGGCTAGACAGTGTCTATGGAGAAGACCTTAATCTGCAGTGCTTATAGACTTTCATGTCTCACGTACTGACCAAAACAGATTCTCTTTATAAAAGCAGAGAAAAAACAGCAGTGTTTTGGTTTTTTTCCCCCTGTAAAGTCTATCTAAACACTAGGTTATTCCTCAAATGTGTGTTTAAGGCAGAGGTATGGGCAAAAGAGGCAAGGGAATACAGATCGCTAAGCTGCACAGAATTTTTTAATCAGTAAGGCTGTCATACACACTTTGTTCTCTTCAGTGACGATGGAAGCAGGAAAATGTGCTCTAAAGCCATTAAAACCTCCTGAAAAGCACATCTAGATTTCGTAAGATGTATGAGATATTAAGCCTTTCCACTTATTTAGCAAAACTTCAAGACTTTAAATCATCCTATAAAGGCTTTGCAAAGTTGTAATGTACATCTTTGAGATGTATTTATCATATCTTCCTGAAAGTTTTGAGATACTGTCATTGTAAGTAATTTCTACGTAGAATGCAAGAACCGATTATATAAATATGGATTTTTTTCCCCAATATTTTCCATGGTTATGCAAGTCAAAAGCAGCTAAGTTCTCTGATGACGTAAGAACAAATCATATCAGCATCACTTTATCCAGTTACAGTCAGAGAATCTGGGCCAGATATTTCAGAAGCAACTAAGTAGCTTTCATACTTTTCTTACTCTAGAATCTTTAAATATTGACATCAATCTAGTAAGACTAAAGCCTTCAGATTCTATTCAGAACTTGAACCAAGAGCTCCTGCACTGTTAGGTGGTAGCATGTAAATGGCCCTCTTTTATGGCCCAGCCTGACCCAAGAGCTCTTCCTCCACGCTCCTTGCTGCTGGAATGCTGCCTTCCCATCTGCCTGTCCACACTCTTGGGAACAGAAAATACTAAAAACTACCTTAAATATTTGTTTAAACTTCTTCAAGGTGACAAGATTGCTAAACATGGTCTTGGCAGCTTCTTCCTGAGAGCATGCTGTTATACAGCAGCATGTTCTTCAAAGATGGCAACTTGTGGCACATTAAGTGTTTCAGAGAAACACTCTGGAAATCCATAAAAGCTATTTTCGCTGTCTAAATGCAATTCAAAGAGGACTTGCTATGCTCTTTCAGCAAGGAACATTCTTAGTATTTTGTCCTTAGGTCTAGGCTTAAGAACAGGGTTTGGAGGGCATAGAAAATGAAGGAAACAGTAGCACTAATTGGCTGCATCTTTGAGGACTTCAACATTAACTTTTGCTTAGACTTCCCTGCTATTGCTGCCACCCTAAAACAAAACTATAACATAGCATCCTAACAGTAAGAAGTGCTCTTACATCCGAGGTCAAATTTTCTGGTTGCTGAACTACACTGATACAGGATGCATTGGATCCTAGGAAGAAGATGCCAGCTACCCCAAATCAGGAACATCAAGCTGCAGCAATACCAGGATATTCGCACCTCCAAAGACCCAAAAGAACGAAGCGCAGAAGCAATAGTGCCTCTATGTATTACAGAACAGTTCCTGGCCAGATTACTGAGCTAACAAGGGAAAGCACCATTCAGAGCCACCCCACTCCTAAAGAAAGGAGTGCACACCAATTAAGTCTGAGGCAGGAGCGACCAGAAATGAAGGGCTTCTGCTGAGTTACTGGCACATACTGGCTTGTAATAGTAGTTGCTCGCTCTCTCTCTTTCCTTTTCAATTATGCTTTCCCTATCCTAGCAGCAATTTGTTCTCTTATTCTTTCAACACTCTACAACTAGGTCAAAAAACTTGGATTCAGCATTTGATCATGGATAACATCATCCTTTTAAACACACGTTGACCTACCCATGGACCTCCTGTAGCCAAGTGCTCTTTGTGAAGGAAAGGCATTTCAGCAACTGCCCCAAGACCTCCTATCCATTATTCACATCCCAGTACCTCAGAACTTATATTACTGCTTTGATATTTGTGACAGACACTTGTTTCCTCAACCTGATTTAATTGGAACTACACAGTGCCACAAGTTAACAGTTTAAAAATCAGGATATCAAATCATATGGTTGGGAATTTTCTCACCAACTAAAAGAATGATTTGCAAAATAGTTTAACAGGAAATAACACAAAGTGCCAGCAAGCCATCTGTTCTAACCTCTATGTTAAAGTTAACAGCTATTTTGGATTTCAACAAAGGAAGTCAGCTAAAGCTATTAATGTTGGGTTTTTTTTTCCCCAGGGTATCTAAGCACCCACTATTTTTATTAAATGGAACAGGAACAACAGGAACTGGAGATCCCTGAAGAAGGGGCAGAAAACAAAAATCTGGGACACAAACAGCACCATGTTGCATAGCAATGCACTTATCTCCTCACACGTAAGTCAAGCCAGACCTTTCCCAGTTTGTCAGAACCTGCCACACAAGCAAGTCAGGCATCACCAGGCATACATGCAGTGACTGACTGCAGATTGAGGACCTACCCAAACATCTAACACACTGCCAGCAGCCCCCAGCACATCTGGGTCTTGAGGGTATTTCTGGGATGAAGTATCAGTTAGCCTGTCTGTGCTCAAGATTAATTCTAGGGACGGGTACAACACTTTTTAAACACATAAGTTTAATATTGAGGCTGGGAAGGGAAAGGCAGTAATAAGTAATTTATTCAAAAGAAAAAAGGGAAGTGATAGTGTTTTCTACTTGTAGTTAAAAAGACCACAACTTTATAAGTGGCTTTTTATTTTTTCTCTTGGGAGCTCTAGCTCATTCTCAATAACTAACTCAAACATTTTCCGCCTCCACACACTCCCTTTCATGAAGGGGCAGTCTCCCAAACCAAAGAGCTTGACACTACATTTGACCCTAGTCTGATTCAAGAACTTATCTCCAGCATCAATGAGGCTGAAGTCTCATGGGACATTTGTCTTCTGGCATCAGATGATGTCAAGTAAACCTTGAGATGTTGACCAAAAAGCCACACTCTGAAGTTTTGGCACTAACCAAAGGTAATTTTTATCTCAGTCTCACGTAAACCTATTACTTTTAATCTCAGAACCTAGAAAGAAAGGATCTTACATCCAACACATTTGAACTGAGGATACAGTTTTCTTGGGGCTCTATCTAACGCAGTATTTCTTGTTTGTACTCCATAAGGGGCTGAAAGACATGCTGCAAGCATGCATCACTGCAAGGCACCTCAGTGAAGACCTTTTCCTCAGCAGGTATAGATATAAACTTCTGGGTCAGAATGGTGTCCAATGAAGCAACAATGGTGCCAGCACAAGTACGTTTCACTCCGACGATGATATCTGTAAGGCCTAAAGCCAATCTACAAACTAGATTTATAAGAGCTCAGTTATATACAAAGCAGTATTTTCCATAGCTTGGAATTTGAGTAGTCAAAAATAAAAGTATCACAGACAGTACACGTTTCCCACATATCAAATCACGACACTACCTGAACTTCTGCCAAACCAAAACACCATTCTATGAAGAGCACGCAGCATCTATCATCATCATCACAATCAACAGAATGAAAGGGCAGAAGTAACCTCTTCTGCATCTATTAGTGGGAGGAAATATTCACAGCAATATCCATCCACCTTCCTCAGGAGACATCTGCATTGTTCCTGTCAACCATAAATCAGACTCCTTTATTTCAAAGGAAATACGAATTCCTGAATTAACAGGTCATCAACTCAGTTCCTTTCCAAACCAATATTAAAGCACTAATCCCAGTTCTGTCTGTGTTAAAAAGGATATTCCTATAAAGTAATGATATGAAGAAATAAGACATCAAAGGCAGAGAAATTAAATGATAATCAATGATGAAATATCACCACATCATGAAGCTTATAGTCCAGAACACCATCTTAGATTTGCTTATGAATAAGAACCTTCAATAAAACTCAGGAGTTCTTTACAGAGGCACATAACAGTGATTTTAAAACATTTTACAAGGTCCAGCTATTTCTAGAGGCAAACACAGCTCCTGTTTGCCCATTTGTCAGAAGCACAACTGAACTTTCTCTGGGCTCCACCTTCCTCCCCAGCCATCCCAAGCTGCTTCCTCAGATAGGTTTCTGCCTGCCCCACTGCACAAATTTCAGCACCCTACACCGAGTGCAGCAGCACTCTGGCACTTTTAACAGCCAAATGAAGGAATTAAACACTACCAAAAAAAAAGCAAAGACAAGCAGCCTTAGGACAGGCAAACTGTCAACTCAATTGACAGCAATCACCACATCCTATTCTGAGATGCCCATGTTGAATTTCACATCCCAGCTTTTCATAACCATTAACCTTTTTTTCAAATGCCTTGCTGCTCTGCTACACAGTCAACTTGGCTGTCAAGGCCCGCACACAGAATGTTATAATGGCTCCTTGGCAAACCAGTGGTGCAACTTGTCACACAAGCCACTCCACGGAGATCTCCATGCCGTGCACTGCTGCTGTAGGTCGCGCTGTGTCATTTCACCACTCTATTGGTATTCGCTCTGGCCAAAAGCCACGCAAGGAGAGTTAAGTTTAGGGACGGCTGCACAGGAATCCTTGCAGCCAGGGGGAATCCCAGTCCCAGAGCCCTAATGCACAGCACAGGGCAGGTGACCCGCAGCGCCCTGACCAGCGGCTTTCCCCACCTGTGAGTGGGGACGAGGAGGCAGCCGCACATCGGAGCGGAGCCAAGGCGGGGAACTGGACACCCACCCTGCTCGGGGCAGCGCCTGTCCTCATTCCGCGGGGAACCTTGTGCTGTCGGCGCTCGGGGCACCGCCACAGCCCCGCCGGGGAGGGGATGCCTGTGACTAAGCACGCGCGGCCTCTCCTCGCCCTCCCGCTCACCGCCTCGGCTGGGCTCGCCAGCATCGGTGCGCTCGGCCCTGGGCACCTGCGGCCGGACAGCGGGGCCGCTCCCGAGAAGGGGCCGGGCAGGAGGCACCTGCCGTGCCTCCGCCCGCGAGGCCTGGCGCCGGGCAGCAGCCCAAGCGGCAGCCGGGCCCGTGTAGGGGTTTCCCTCCCGTGGCTGCGCCGCGACCCGAGCGTGGGGGCCGCGCTCCGGGCACCCCCGCTAGCATCCCCACGGCCGCCCGGGCCCGCCGCCCCCGGCCCCGCAGCCCGCTCTCCTCGTACCGCTGCCATCCTTGAAATGAGGGGGTGGGACGTCTCGCAGCGACCGGGTCCAGCCCCCCTTCTCCGCTTCCTCCTCCTCCTCCTCCATAGGGCCGGGGCCGCCCGGGACGGCGCTGCCGCCGCAGACTTGCCGC